>VXBO01005612.1:162378-196130 GCA_013400135.1 Rhinoptilus africanus | reverse complement strand
AAACAGAGTAATGCTAAACCTTCCTCAAACAAACAATTGGAAACAAACTGCTGAAAGCAACATAGGTATAGGGAATGATGACAGAAAGAGTTAGTTTTTCCCTTTAAATGGATTGTTGCTTTTCTGAGTGAGGATGATTGAATCAACATTGTGCCAGCAACTTCACATAAATTCCCATGAACTGTCAGGGTGGTCATCCAGGAGTACCTGCTTGTGACTGCCAAGCTCTTCCCCCAACCTTAATACATGGCAGTGCCTTTATTGTCCTGCCATTCCATTCTCTGTCCTCTCTTTTTACTCTACAAGCTCTTCAGACAAGTGACAATCTCTGACAATGCATATGCATGGACAACCACATAACGCAAGGTTAGTCCTGGCCTTTAGCATTGTTCAAATATAAATAATAAACATATAGAAGGATTGGATGAGTTAGCGTTAGGTCCACAGGATTTTTTTTTTTCTTTCTGAGGTCATGTTTCAATATTAATAAGGTATATCAGACATAATGATCTACAGGAGACATAGTATCAGTGTAACCTTCATCTTGACTAACTCTGACCAATAGAAGACATGATTTATGAAGGCAACAATTTACTATTGATGTAGAAGAATGAACTGATATTTCAAAGGTGGGTTTTTTTTTTATGGATAGAGTAAAATGGTAAAATATACAGGCCTCAAATCCTATTCTTATTAAAAAAATAAAAAAGGTGATCTATTTCTTGCTTTGTGATTTGTGAAAAGATTATGCCATTTGCTGTTTCTAACAAAATAGGGAGTTTTGTGTAATTTACTGACCTAAGATGTCTCAGCAGAGAGGCAGCATCTGGTCGCTCAATGAAGTCTTGCATTTCACCCAATTTTCCACGTGGGTTGACTAGAAGATACAAATCTAAACTCAATAAATACCAACCACTGCTTCTGGGTCTTAGAAATTAATTTCCAAACTCTGCGGTAAGACAGCACAGCAATCAAGAGCATACACAAGCAGCAAAAATAATATTAGTTCAGTGTATTATACTGGCAGAAACAACACTCACCTCTAACTATTCTGCCTCGGATTTGAGAAATATGCAAATACAAGGTTGTTAAAGTAACTGATTGCAGAAATATGGAATCAGTAGGGGTGTTAGCCCTGCTAAATTCCAGTTCAGGTAATTAAATTCCATCTACCTAAATTCTGTTGTTGTTTTATTTCTTCACTTTCACTTAAGATACAGAGCAAGAGTCTTCACAGATATTTATTTGGCTTCTAAACGTTGTGGCTTTGTGAGTTTTTCAGCACCTTGTTATATGCTTTCTCAAAAAAAAGAAAAAAAAATGCATAGATCTTTGTCCACAGGAATGTATTCCTAAACTTATAACAATTATGAAAAAGAAATCTTAGTTTGTCCATTTGTGAAAACTTAAACTTCCTTTTGATCTTAAAGAAAGAAAGGACTGTGATATGAATTTCTCATGAGAATATGTATTTCCTTCTCACCAGATGCAGAAAACAAGGAATTTTTGTTCATTTTTTTGTGTAAGGAATTGGGTATGAGAATGCTGTAATACCTGCACTAACTGAGGTAGGTTTTGGATTCAGAATTTATGATTCAGGTGCTGGTTTGGTGCAGATGTAGAAAAGAAAGAGGGTTTTGATGCTGGCATTGAGCCAATTTTGTCTGAACTGGAGGGGTGGAATCTCATATTTTGAAGCCAAGGGTGAACAATTTTACTGTCTCTTCCATAAGTGCACTGATAAGAGACGGATTTAATTTGTAAATATTTCTGGCTGCAGAATCAAATATGTTTTAAAATCCCGCCTCCTAACTTCATTCTTAAGAATTTCTTATCATAGATGAAGCAAGTTAGATCACTTACTTTTTATTAAAGCGTCATAAAGTTGGTGAAAGGACCCATTTCAATGAAGAGTAATTTAAAAATATTAAATCTGAGAAAAAATAACTTTTTCGTAGATTGATCATTCAGTCTTTCAACTGTTCAAAAATGCCATTCCTTCTACTCCAAGTAGGATCATGAAAACTATATTGTTGTTGTAGTAAGTAGTTGATACTCAGGCTCTAAATAGTATATAGTCACAACACCCCAGATTCTATAAAGATTTAAGATTAATTTTACACATAAAAGGCCAAATTCATCACACCTTATTCTAAGCATTGACCTGAATGCACATTTTGGGATTATAGTCCATTTTATCAATGGAGAAAGGCAGAAATTGCAGAGATAGTATCCCATTGCAGTAGACAGTCTGTTTCTGGAAATGTCTGTTCTGCATCAATTGTAAAGAGATACTAGCAAAAGATCTCCACGCTAATCAACATCTAGTGCTTGGTAGGAGGTAGCTGCATCCTCATCTACAAGCAAAAGTTGTGTACATTTAAGTACCTCCATTTAAAAAATGGCTTGAGTAAATCAGAGGAATTTTTCAGTACAATGGCAATACAGTGCCTTTTGATTGACACTCTTCTCATAGAATAGTTTTGCTTTCAAAAGCACCAACAGAACTCAGGAATTGGAACAGAAAAAATAATTTCAGACTCTACAACGGGATTTAGGAAATTCTGGGTGTTTAAAAATCAATGGCAATCCCTTCTAAGAAGTTTCTTAGCCCTCGACCCTGTTCCTTGACCTACATGTTAACTAGGCATTTGCATTTCTAACTGCAGCAATGCTCAGAGCTGCTCCTGCCAATTTCAAACTCCTTTTGTGTTACTTTAACCATGAAAAAGATCTTTAAGTATATTAGGCTCACTGGTTTTCAAACTAAAACTCATGCTGAGTTCTTTATAGATGTAGAGTGTATTATGCAACAATGTTTAATTGTAATAATAACAGTGTTATTTTGTCTCTCCAAATAGTGTTACTGTCAGATGCCATTTTTTAGGAATACTTCTGAAGATAAGGGCAATTATATGATCATTCCTTTCATTTCCATAATTTTCATATGTTATTTCATACTCCTTTATTTTTGCCACAGAAACATAAAAAATAGAACCCTCACTTTGAGGCCTGAAGTTTTGAGGCTGAGCAAAGTTACAATAAATCCTGTTTTCTGTGGCTTCACTTTTATTTACCAAAGCAATCAACTTTGTTATTGCTAGTAGATATTTTACAGTTGACATACTTAATCTCTGGACCTCCAAATTCCAACAAAATGATCTTTTCACATTATAATATAGTATTGCAATAAATATGAAAACTAATTGGCTTGAAAGAGTGCTTTAGGAATATACTATTGGGTCATTAATTGGTGTCTGAGTTTCTAGAAATTCAAAAAACACTCTGCTGACTTGTAAACCGTGTATGAATAACAAACAGAATGGAGACTAGGCTGCTGAAATAAAACTATCATGCACTCAACAATCTGACATTTAAAGAATATGTCAACAATTTAAAAGCTTCCTATATACCGTTGATATATTTATTCCATCGAGACTATCTTAGAACCTCAGATTGCTGACACTTTTTGATTATGCTACCACTCTCCAGGACTGAGCTTTCTGTTTATTATTTTAATCACTTTAGAGCAAAATAAGCCTGTTTGTTGCATATAAGAAAGACCTTCTTTTTCATTGGTGGGTTGTTTTCTTTTTTTTTCTTCCAGATTTGCGGTAGATGTTTGATGGATTTTTTTTTTTTTTTTTTGGTGTTCCTATAGAAATTAATATACTAATAGGATTAGGAGATTTTTTATTTCTTCTTCTACACTTGAATTATTTGTTAAACATAAATCATCCAAATCATCCCATAAGGGGATAGATTTTTTTTTTTTTATCATACTGCATACTGTGAAAACTAAACAATCCATTTCAAGCCCTACTCCCTCCTTAGAGTGCATGCAGTCAGAAATCCACAATGTCCTGCCTTTTTTGGACAAGTTATTTTGTATGTTAAAAAAAATGCAGGAGGAGAGTGTTCAAGATGCTTTAACATATCTTTTATTTTTTTCCCTGAATTTCATCATCATCATTCTTTCACATTTTTCCTTCACCAAAAACTGCATCATAATATATTTTAAAATACATCTGGAGAATTTTGTGTTACTTCTATAAAACTGTATTAATTAATGAATGCAAAGTGGAATTTATCATGTATTTTGTTAGCTTCTGGTGTGCACCAGTGTTCTTACAGGATTTTGCACTTTGAAGCATAGTGGCTTCTACTAAAATTAAGGTCATATTGTTCCTGGTGGTAGTTTTAATCCTTTTGCCTATAAGTTACAATGCAAATGGTGCAAGTAACCAGAGTAAGGTCAAAAATTAGTTGAAATGAGATTTATAAGGCTATAAACCATCTCAGTGGATCTACCTTTGTGTGACTGGGCACAAGGATGCTCCCAGGCTCCTCTATACAACTAACAGACACAAATACTGGATGTGTATCATCCCTTCCTGCTCCTTAGTTTCTACATAAATAAAACCACACACTTACTTGAAAGTAGGAGAGATAGTATTTCATAACGTCTGGCAGATGTCCAGATGGGAAAATATGGCATCAGGATGCTGGAAAATGCACTAGTTTAAAGGTGCAAGTGTCATTTAATAGATTAACGAACTGAAACTGGATACCACAACTGACTGCCAGGGCTCTGGGTCCTCAAAGAGATGGCTGATCATCTGTCTTTATTTCAGCCTCTAAAAAGGCTGATTAAATATTTGTGATCAGTCACACAACGTAACTTAATCGATAACAGGTCTTATATTAACAAGGACTAGCCTCTGAAAAGCCCATCAAGCTCTTTTTCAGCACTGTTATAAAGCATCATATTTCCTTGTCATAACCATGCTCAGAAAATTACTGTTATTTTATCCTACTGTGATAGCACCAACAATACAATAATAATTGACAAGACAAATACACAGTCTGAGAGCTCAGTCTAAGGCTTGGGACATGTCAGGGTTGTAGGAAAAGACATAGCACAAGTTCTTTTGTAAAACACATATTTGTTGTCCTTACTGACTTTCTACTCATCTTACTAGTTAGTAGCTTCTTGGCTGGAGTGATCATCTGAAAAAATTTGAAAGAAAAGAAAGCAGTAGCTACGCACATCAGTGGATTTTCTGTTACTATGCTTGAAACAGGTTCTTGAAGAGAAAAGGAAGCTTTATGAAGTTAGCATTTAAATATATTTGTAAAAGATCTTGAGCGTGAAGTCAAGAAATAGCTTATTGTTGTGTTTTGTCTGTTTTTTTTGTTTGTTTTTTTGTTTTTTTTTTTTTTTAAGGAGGGGGCTAGTATATTGCCTCAAAATTAGCAGGAGATATTAAAAGGAAAAGAAAAAGGAATGGAACTTCAGTGTGGATACCAAAGTATTGGTATTTATTCCAGAAGCACATTTGCTTTAGGAGATGATGAAGATATTTATACAAATTTGGCATTAATCAACCACTTCTGCATGTAAACTCCCATAGAGGGTATAGCTTAAATGTAAATAAAATCACAGTAAAGAACGATCAGAGAAGATTTTAGAGTGAGATAAAAACAAAGATGATGAACAGGAAAATGAGCTAAATCCTTTAAAAATATTGTAGATAGTTATAAACCCACAAGGACTGACATTTGGGTAACAGCCATAGTGCTTTGGTGAGACAGTGTCTCCATCAGTTTTTGCTGTATCGTCCAAGTAACTCAATTCATTTTCAAAGTGACAAATTTAGTAAAGACATTAGATGATTTTCTTTTTAAAATTATTTTTTATTTTTAATCCCAGGATTTTGTCACCCTAAATTTCAGTCAACTGGAGAATCCAAGATTGAATGCTCTTTCCTAGAAGCAAGTAGTTGAGTACTGTTGACACTGACTTCTCCATAAACCCTTCATACCTCAGGGTACAATAAGGGCATGAAAGGGCAGAGGAGTTGCACTTATGATGGAAATTAAATGAGAGAAGAATTCATCTCTGCCTTTGTAATGTATATTAAAAAACCCCCTCAAACAACAACAACCAAACAAACAAAAAAACACCCCAAAACAAAACAAGAACAGAAAGATAAAGCAAAAGTCTTAGGTTCTTAATAGATGGTGTGTATTAGACTGTGGAGTACTTTGTCTTAAATCTGAATTAATTTTTCAGCTGCAAAATTCTGCAGAGTGAGACAGGTCATCCATCATTGAAATGCTCATCAGACATGAAACAATTAGAGAGTGAGTGTTGTCCTGAAATAATGAAGCGCGGATTGTATGCATCTGTAGCTGAATAATGAAATATAAAAGGTAGAAACATTGTAAAATAGAAGTGGATAAAGAAAAAAAGAAAAATTTCCTAGCACAGGTCAAAGCTATATTTTGGTTAATGGCACTGCCTATTGGTTCTGCAATGCAAACCTCCAGTGGCAACTGTGTGCAATCTGAACTTGAGCACACAAATACAGAGTTTCATGTAGATTCATCAGTAGTACCATCAGAGTTCTAGAAATACGCGTTACCCTCATCCTCTTTAAACCTCTCTTCCAATCAGTGTTGTACCCTGACAATTATAAAAATAACCTAATAGTTTCATGTTGAGGTTCCTGAGGAACTGAGGACACTACCTGGGGCAGTTACCAACACAGCGTTTTTGTTTCCTTACGTTGCTGCACTACTTATTTTTGTTCTCAATAGATTTTACTTTCTTTTCTTTTTTTTCTTTTTTTCTTTTTTATTTTTTAATGATATCCTAGTATCAGACGGACCTTCCTGGACCAGACTTAGAAATAAAGGTAAAATGATTGTTTTTTCTTTTTTTAAAAAACCTCCTTGCCTCCTTCGGGAATCAAAGTAGTTCAAAGACTTTTAATATTTACAAGAAAAGATCCTCCTAAAAATGTCAACATCTGGTCAGCCAACACAACTGATTTTGCCAGATGTTTTAAAGAAACTGACAGGAGAATAAGGGGAAATATTTATTTGAGAAGGTGGACTTATAGCAGCTAGTTTTAAGATTAAATAAGGAAGACTGTTGGCTGCTATGACTCAAAATTTCTGACTTAAAAAAAAGGCTATGAGTAAACAGACTGAAAGATTGAGTTCATGGGATGAACAGTGCTAGCTGCACTGCTTTGAATTTACGGTCTCCTGACATAAGTACAAGTTCATTGCATATTTCTCTATTCCCTGTAAAATGCTCAATAAAACATGTTGAAGCTTAATTATTTATAAATAAAAATATAAAACCAACACAGTTTTGTTCTTGGTTAAAATGAACCAGCTTTGTCGCAGACAGAGTGATTCACTTCACTTGGATGAGAGAAGCAGTGAAATATTTATTGATATAAAAAAAGCGATTTAACAAAGTTTGATAGTAAATGTGACAGTGTTTTAATGAGATTTGATAACCAAGTACAGTTGGTTATTTATTGCAGAGAGGATGGGGTCAGATAGAGCTGTCAGGGAGACCCTTCTGTTGAACCATGAGCTTCAGAAAGGAACCCCTTGCTTTCTAAACTCCCTCTCAGAGAGGAGTTTGGGTGCAGCTGGATCCAATCCTAGTCCCAGATTTGGTCATCACTTTATGCCTGAAGGATTATATATGCACAATCAATCCTTTATATCACTTAGATAAGATTTCAAAGTTTTGCATGCTGTTAGTTGCTTACCAAGGATCTGTCATGTGCAAGAAATCTCTTAACCTCAAGGAATAACTTCGAGAGGTGTTCCGCTGCTGTACAGGAGAGCTCAATGGGCTCTTGGGCTGTTCACTATTTATGGAGTTAAATTGATTGACCTATAGTCATATCTGCATACCAGTGAGAGACATCTAGGTCCCTATTCCAGACCCTGTTTGGCTATGTTGCCATCCATCCCCCAAAGTCCACGTGCAACCCATAACAGCCCCCACAGACAACCATGGCTTGAGCAGGAGCTGGGGAAGAGCACCCACCACAAGCTTAGGAGCAAATGTCCTTGCTTTCCTGTCATGCCTGTTGAGATGAACAATCATTGAGCAATTGCTCCTTGATGGAAACATGTTCTGACCACCCTCCTGTGATTATGTTACAAGAAGAGACATTAGCTTATGCAAGAATAAACAGATGAAATTAAGCCTACAGCATCATGAGCAGATGCTTCAATGTTTGACCTCTCATTAGGTTTTATCACATGATTATGTCCAACCTATCACAGAACTTCTGGATAGCAGTCCTTTCAGTCTTCCATATATCTTTGGGAATGTATCAATTTATGAATGTGTATTAAAAAGGTAGATTTTTTGCTTCATTTCAGGAAGAAAAAAAAAAGAGGAAAAAAAAAAGAAGAAAAGAAAAGAAAAGGGAAGAGAGTTTTCATTGCTGTGGGTTCTGGATGATGAAGACTCTTGCAGGGAAGGATACTCATTCCAGACACATGGAGTTTTTAATAAGGAACATAAATGCCTATCTTAAGTTTGTAGATGCAATTTGCAGGGTCTTGGCATTGATGCTAGAAAAGGTCTCAGATGTTTTTGTTTAATGATTTATTTTGAAGTGTTATAGACACATTTTTTTCTTGGGCTCTGGCAGCTTTACCCTCAGTCACACCTCCTGCCAGCTGGTAAGAACCCTGTTGCTGTTAGAAGGATTTGCTTCCTTAGCTCTCTGGTGGGTGGTTACTAGTGTACATTAGTGCATTATTTCCATAAAATAAAAGTACACGATTAAAGCCATTGATGTCATTAACACTTCTCATTTACATTGCAGTTCTGTACTGCATTCAGTCTTCATAGGTAGCATGCTGGCTGCCTTTTTCATAAGAAGATTGGTGGGGCTTTTGGCCATTGATCAAAAGTTTGAACTAAAGGTGGCTAGCACTACTCTTGCTGATCACTGTGGGAATCAGGATCCAAGAATTTTGAATGCAGAACATGTCTCTTCTGTTGAACAGTTCCATCCCTTATTTGTACATCTTTTTCCTGTGCTGTAGAAAGAAGGTTGTTAACACTGTCACATCTCAAAGAGGCAATGGTGTGACAGGTCATTCATTCATATAAAGGAAAGATGATATAAATGCTGTCTTGATTATTCTTTTCCTAATGTTCTGTGGAAAAGAAAGAATGTTCTGTTTGCTAGGCCTTTTGCTCTCTCTCTCTGAGAGATTAATTAAATAGCTTGTAACTATAGCGACCTGAAACCTGTGAAGAAGAGAATGAAGTGGGTCTTATTAAGCATTAACTTCCTTTTTGCATGCTTCATTTGGGAAAAAGGTTCACACTGTCTGTCCCTGCCTGGAGCTTGGAGGTACTATGCCACATATTCATCACCTGAATAAGTAGGGTTCAGACCATATCTTCGAGGCTCTGTCTGCACAGTAAATATGCCTATCAATTAAGAACTTCCATCACTGTGAAATGATCAGGAACATCAGTCAATAGAGAGGCTACTTTGTCCTTTCCTATTGTCATATGCCTTTTGTTTGCTTGTTTGTTTTCCTTCCTTTAAGTCTGACATGAAGACCTTTAGTTCAGAAAATAAATAAGCTTAAATAGAAAGCCTAATTTACTTCTACTGTACTGTACTCTATTCAATTCTATTCTATTCTATTCTATTCTATTCTATTCTATTCTATTCTATTCTATTCTATTCTATTCTATTCTATTCTATTCTATTCTATTCTATTCTATTCTATTCTTCTTTCCTCCAGATTGAGTGTTGAGATCGATGTGAACATATACAAAAGGAAAGCATGCTGGGATAGTATTTGTGAGCAGTATTTACTGCCATTTCAAGTGCTTTTCAACCATTTTGAAAAAGAATGTTCTGCTTCTGAAATGACCCATTCCCAGGTAAAACAGCCTGAGTTTTCAGTCTGAGTTTATGTGTTGATGACTAGAATGTTGATGCAATAATTTACAGTTGCATTATCTTTATGGTTTTATATTATAATAACTTAATGGAGCAGAAATGCATTGCAGATGGACAGATAAAGACAGCCTGTGAAAATTAGAGAGAAGAGAAGTGGAGTGTCTTTGAGTAGAGAATGTACCGCAGTGAAAGAAGATTGGTGATGAATATTAATATAAGTAGTGGGGATTTTTTACCCATATTTCCTTCCATAATCCGTGTTTCACACATGACTTCACAAAGCCACATGTTAGGTAAAGGTGGTATGATAGCTGTGAGTAGTTCACACAGAAGCAGCTATTGGTTCTCATTTTTCTTACATTCAGAAAGACATGAGAATTATACTTTTATTTTGTTTTTCCTCCCAAAGCGTGTCACTGGATCTTTAGCTTTTGCCAAGACATTTACAAGAAAAGCAGGTAGAATGTCGGTTTGACATCATCTCTGACAGGATGATGCTGTTAAGACTGGACAGGGACTGTTGTCAGATCTTGGAAGTGCCATGCCTGGGAGAAATGGAAGGGAATATGAGAAAGTAAATGTCATAAACGGTTTGACTAGACTAAATCATGGTAAAAGACTAAAGGAAAAAAATATCCTGGTAGCTCTGTTACAGTGGCAACTACAAATCTCAGCCACATGATGAGGTAGTGAACTTGTTAGGTTCTCTATACAGAGATGTACCTGAATAAAATCTTTACATAGGTTGATAGATGAAAAAAGGCTCAGAAGACAAGCTATTTGCACAAAATCACAAATATAATAAGAAAAACTTGTGGCATGAAAGACAGAAAAGATTTATTTTGTGATATTATACAAATTAAATAGAAAAGAGAAGTTAGGTTTCCTGAATTTCTTTCTAGCATTCCACTAATTTATTAATGGTAATTTCAATCTCTACATTTATTACCATCTAGTCATGATTTCCTATGATTTCAAGACCTTCTCAAAACTCTAAGCATATTTCATTATATTTATGCTAGCACAATCAAATAGTTGCATAACATATTCACCTTGAAATTTCTTTGTAATAAATATCCCATGGGACTTGCTGTCCCCTTGAGTAGTTTATGAAATTCCCACTGATACTGCTTTTAGCATTAAATTGTAGTTGTCAATAACCAGCTATTGACTCTAAAATATCTTAGACTGTTCAGTCATTGAAGGATAAATACCCAGAGGTGATCTATGAGATGATTTGATTGACTTAGGAAGAGGGATGGATGATGCGAAAAAAAAAAATAATCATGCATTATGGTAGTCTTAGCTATGTGCAGTTTGAGTAATTTATGACAACTTCCTCTCACAGCTGAACAATATATGCTGAAATTAGGATGGTATTCACACAAATGCTCTTAGTTTACTAATGGAAAAAAAAAAAAAGGGTTATCTTAGTTTCTCTCTAAGTGACGTGTACTCTGGGGCTTGGTTGAGCTTTAAGCTAATTTTAAAAAGAGGGTTTTTTGACAAATTTTCTGTTAGAACAGTTCTTGTATTTATATTAACAAATATTTTAAGAAAGTGAGAAATAAGAAGTTAGGAAAGGAACAAAGGTCAAGTGAATTTCACCTCAGAAGTGGCAACTTCTAGAAAAATGAGCACTTATAATCAGAGTTGTTTTTCCATTCACGTGTCTCAGCAATTAGTAATATGATAAAAGAAAATTCACATGTGATTTGAGGGTCTGAGGAACATGTCATGCTGCAAGAAGCATTAAGAGATGGTCATCGTGGACTTTGTATTAAATATTCTGTGAACTACCTTACAAGTGTATGTGGCAAAGTTGTGTTCTTTCCAGCAGCAGAAAACACTAAGATTTAGCCACTATGCACAGAGGAAAAATCATCTCTTAGACGTTATTCCAGGGGTTTACTGCACAAGTTAGAGTGCAAACATCATCAACAAGAATGATAACAAATGGCTAATCAGGTTCCTGAGTTTTCAAACACTTAGGAGAGGTGAGGAATCAAAAAGTATTATGTGAGATTTTGAAATGAAGCAGAAAATGATAAACACTTCTGGGGCTTGAGGGTGTAGATTAGGTCTGCTGTAGAAAGCCTAAGCCTGCGCCCTGCTCTTGATATTGAGAAAAATGAAATTTATTACAAAGAGAACAAGAAAAAGTACTAGGAATCAGGTTTAGTTTTGTTGTAACTTTTCTAATCCAGAGAAGTACGCTGTAACAGGGACAAGTTTCACCTTCTTGCCAAAGGGAGGTAGGATTTTTATTAAAAAAAGAAGAAAAACCCTACATGTATAAGGAAGCTTATATAGGTTTAGAATCTGTCTTATAGTATTTTCTGGAGTGTACACATACCTAATTTACTATCAGAAACAACATTCATTTTAATATATAGTGACAGAAGTATTCATAAATAGCAAGATATCTTTCCTGTCTCTGAAAGCACCTAATATTATCTCTTGTTCAGCATAGGTTCAAGCAACGGGAGAAACTGAACCAAATTTTACAAAATATGACTATAAAATATCAGAATAAGTAAACAGTGTGTGCCATGGGGTTTTTTATCATCTTTTTTTTTTTTTTTTTTTTTTTTTAATACTCAGAGAGTTTACTCTGGTGTATAAAGGCTGTTTTTTCAGACAGATGTTTTTCAGAGGAATCACAGTTGAACAAGAGCAGTATTTTGGGGAGTTTTGGGTGACACTGCACACACACATTTGCACACACATATATACACTTACCTTAGAAATGCGACTTAGGAAATTGCAATTCAGTGGAAAAAGTAAATTGCACGTCTGTTTTACAAGCAAGAGCCACAATTAATGAATGGAAACATTGGTTTGCTGTGGCCCTGGCTCACCGCTGGCTGCTGCTGTCAGTTGAGAAACAAATTGAGTTTTTCTCACCTCTAGTGCTGAGAGGAAGGAAGAGCAGAGGAGCGAAGGGGCTTTGTGGAAGGGGCAGTTGAGACACTAAGCAAGATAGTGGTTCTGATCACTTGCAGTTTTCTGATGACTCCATAAAACTGTTATTCGGTTCCTTCATAGTTAAAAAGAAAATTAGTTATTCATTGTGATATTTTTTAAAGTTAGTTATAGTCATAGAATCATAGAATCATAGAATCATAGAATCATAGAATCATAGAATCATAGAATCATAGAATCATAGAATGTGTTGGGTTAGAAGGGACCTTTAGAGGTCATCTAATCCAACCCCCCTGCAGTGAGCAGGGACATCTTCAACTACATCAGGTTGCTCAGAGCCTCATCAAGCCTGGCTTTGAATGTCTCCAGGGATGGGGTCTCCACCACCTCTCTGGGCAACCTGTTCCAGTGTCTCACCACCCTCATTGTAAAAAACTTCTTCCTAATATCTAATCTAAACATACCCTGCTCTAGTTTAAAACCATTGTCCCCTCATCCTATTGCTACCCTCTAAGGGGGTTATGTTTGTTTGTTAGGTGTTTTTTACACTGATCATTTAGAGTTTCATTGCTAAATCATTTTCTATTTCAGTAGGTCATAAAAGAAAGAGTAAGAAAGTATATCATGAAGAATAAGAATTAGCTTTATGCAAGGATTGGCTATTTCTGGGCAGAATTTGTTGATATCATATGTATGATTACTAAGTCTCAACTTGTCTTGGGGCTTAGCTATGCAAAGTACTTAAAATTCAATGTCAATAAGCAATCAGTTTCTGCTGTTAAAAAAAACTATTGGAAATCTCACTCTATGATGTTGAGAGGAACAAGGAATTTGCGAGTGAGATTCATTTCATCTGTTTGTTGTTTATAAATTATATCAGCTGAGCTGGCTGTTTAGGCTTCCACTATGGTCAATGTAATCTAATCAATACAGTCAATAGAGTTTAATGTGATTAATTTGGACAAAAGTGTTTACTTTAGGGTGAGATAAACTTCTCAGTCCTCAATTCTTTTGAGTTTATTGACTAATCCTCCAGTGACTCGAAAAAGAAACTCAAAGTAATTTAGTCAGATTTCTCTACATTGAAGAAATCCATGGGTAGTTAAATGAACCTTAGAGTTTGTGATGCTCATAATCACAGAACTTATCATCTTTAACTGGCAGATCTTCTGAATTACAGAGTAAAGATTTCTCCTTTTGAATTGTGCTAATTCTGGTACTGTACATATCTCTACCACCTCTATCCTACAAGAAATTTTCAGATACACATGCAATAAACTGAAGGATAGGTATTCTTTTAGAACCTGACTCTACATTTCTTAAAGGATGGTCAAGCTCATGATAAAGAACACTGACTTGGTGGTTCACTGACTTCTAAGTTAGCTGTGTCTGTGCAGATTCTGATCTCTTCTTCCTGAGGCTCCGGCTCCCATAAACACATCTGAGCACAATTTGCTTCCCTAGCTCCTCTCCTGTGGGGACTGTGCTGTTGTAGATCTTGAAAATAGTGAAAGGGCTGCCCAAGCCACCATCAGAAGGTACTTTCAGACCAGCTTTCAGATAAAAATGTGCTTCTCTGGGTACAGGAAAGAGTAATGAAAAAAATTGCAGGTGTTTCTTGATTTACTCTTAGTACGAGCAACAGTATATAACTTTTTCTTCTCAATATCATTGAGGCCAGGAGGCCTGTTAGTGAGAAGCTCAGCATGAGACATAAATGTGTGCTTGCAGCCCAGAAAGCTAACTGTATCCTGGGTTGCATCTCTTTATCAGGGAGTGTACTGACAGATCAAGGGGTAATGGTTTTAAACTGTATAGAATTACATTAAATAGTAAGAAAAGAATCTTTACTGTGCGCATGCAGCTTGAGACCCTGGAACAGGTTGTCCAGAGAAGCTGTGGATGCCCCATCCCTGGAGAGGTTCAAGGTCAGGCTGGATGGGGCTTTGAGCAGCCTGGTCTAGTGGGAAGTGTTCCTGCCCATGGCAGGGGGGCTGGAAGTAGATGAACTTTAAGGTCCCTTCAAACACAAACCATTCTATGATTTGATGAGTCTATGATTTTCATAATTTAATTCAGTGTGAAGATTCCTCCTAAAAGTTGTTTAATTCTGTGCTATCTTCATTGAGCTCATTTCATAGATACATCACCTCTAACTCTTAACATCTACCTACACAATATGCCACATTCCTTTGTATAAAAACTCCCCTTAGCCTGGGCCCCCTCGTCTTGGCTACATTATTCATCTGTTTTGCTGCCTCCTTGTATAATTCTTTCACAGTACCTGGAATGAGTTCTTCAAAACCTTGTGTTTAATGGCTACCTCTTCAAGTATCATGCAAGACTAACCTTGGTGGAAACAGATGTAATATATTCCTATCACAGAACATAATCACTCCATTGAACTATTTAGAAGCTATTGCTCCAGACTCAGTCTTACATTATGTCTATTTACTTCCCTCTGCTTTCGGACACTTGTGTTATAACTACCATAGCTAACAATAAGCAATTGGTAGATAAAGCCCTTCCTCTGACATTGAAATTCAGAAGCAAGGACACAGCAACAGTGATTAGTAATTGTATGCTTTCTCTCTTTTTGCATTTTATTTATATTTTTACCTTGAAGAATCTTAATCGTCCATCTGCCAATTTCGTAACAGCTGACATCTTCTGCTTAAGTGAGACACACTCTCAATCTTTGCTGGGAAGAGTGGTTAGAAAACACACTAAAAATAAAAAGGATCAGAGGATGGATTGCCATGTTAGCATACGTTTTCAGCTCTCATTTATGTCCCTTCTTGATTCAGCTTCAGTTTGGGGGAGGGAAATGGGAGTAGCGCTGCTTTAAAAGCCATAACCTTCGGAATTAAAATGAGTTCCCAGCACAAACTGAGCAATAAAAAAGCAATCATATCACCAGGCTTCTGGCCCTTATTATTTTAGCATCAGTATGATGGGCTTTAAAAGCCTTAGACATGCTGGGAAAGTTAAATACACGTGTTCCATTTAAAACTGACCAGCATTTAAATGCACAGACACCTGCCACGACAAGCAGTCAAGGGATTGCTCTTTCATTTTATAAATGGAATAAAACTGCTCAGTAGAATGGCATGACATCTGTGTGGATATTTGTTTAGTTGCTACTGGTGTACTTAATATAAGGGATTTAGCGTATTAAGCTCAGACAGCATACTGCAGACTCCACTTCCCCACAGTGACTTGTCTATTCAATGCAAGATTTAAGTAGTTGAACAAAGTGATCCTTTTGTCTAGCAAGAAAAAAAGAAGTGTGTAGGGGTGAGGTGGCCTGTGTTCTCATTTTCCCTTCCTGCAAGAACACTATTAGCTTTGTTAGCAGCAGGAGCTGTACAATGCACGCACTCTTGAGACACAGGCACTAAGATTATGGGAGGAAAGAAGGAGATGTTTTTATCCACTGGGAAAATGGAATAAAAATTCTGTTTATCCGGGGGTTTGAACAGAAATACTTGTCTCTAATTTTGGGTTGGTTTAGTCCTATTTAATGTTTACATTCAAGTTAATCTTGAATTGAAAGCATGCATCACATCATTGGAAAAAGTGAACACTTTGAAAATGCCGGAACTAAATATTCTGATTTTCTAGATATTTCCTCTCTTGAATTCTCACACAACTACAATGCCCTCCCATCCTCACCCCCCGTGGTTTGAATCTGAAAATAGTTTCAGCTTTCCCAAACGTGCTTAGGGATGGAGAGATGTTGAATTTACTACTGACTGAAAATATTTTGCTCATGGATAGCTTTCCCCCCCCCCCATAATGGAATAAAGACACAAACACGGTAATATAGATTATTGCCAGTTGCAAGAATAATTACAGAAATCCCCTTCTTTCTTTTTCTCTGTTATATTTGTTTGTTTGTTTGTTTTTTCCCTTGCTCATTCTTTCCCCTCCATCAATGCAAAGCAATCACTGTGCCATATTTTTTAGGATTTTTTCCTTCCACTGGCACTTTTTTTGTTGTTGTGGAACATAACTCATTTCAATATCTTGATGTTAGCTCTTCCTCCCCTCTCCTCTTTTATTGACAATTATTTATGGTGGAAATAAAAAACTATAACAACAAGGGAAGAAACTCATTTACACTAGAGGATTGAGGACTGTTTTTAATTATCCTACATGAATAATTTGTCAGTGTCTTATTTCTGACCCTCTGTAAAAAAATATCTAGCCTTTATTGTTCTACAATGTGATAAAACTATTAAAGCCAATTTGGGCTATCATTTTCCCTGCTGCTTTTCTTCTTTTTCCACTCTCATAAAAGAATCATCTGTAATAAGACCACCTTCAAATGACTGCCACAATCCCAAGGTGAAAAAAGCACCATCCTCTTTGTGTTGCGTGCTATTGTTAACATCATTTAAAAAAGCACAAACCACAGGGAGTTAATCAATCCTATGTCCTTAAACATAATTTTGTAGCCCTGGATCATTTTATAGAAGTGTGAAGATAAATGATTGTACTTGATTTTGATGCTGCTAGACAATATTTTTCATGTCTAAGCACAGGATAGTTCTTCCTTATACCCCATAGATCCTATTTAAGAGTGTAACTCTCTACATTGACTTTAATCTTCTAGAAAGGAAGATATAGAACTTATACCAAAAATAAATTCCAGAACAGTCTGACAAAGAAAAATAATCAGAATTGGTATAAAGATTTAAGAAAAAAAAAACCCAACCTCTGTTATGTACATACTTGCCTATTACTCTAGTACTTGATCGTCCACCAGGATTAATGTTTTAAAATCACTTGAAAGAATATTTCAGAGACAGAAAACTAAGGAAAAAAAAAAACAACAAAAGGCTTGACTTCATCATAGAGTGAGTCAGGGACATCTGTATCTGTCTTGAATACCTGGCATCACACTGTCCCCCACAAACACCGCTAGGATTTTCTGACAGTTTTCTGTTCTGCACTGAGTCACCTGGGACTCCATAGTGGAAACATGAGACAGCATGATTCCATCGGCATCAGAGGAAACGGCATCAGACCTTCTGAGCTCCTGGGGATACCCTGGAGGAATGTCACCTTCTGAATGTTTTAATGTGCTTCCTCCATAAGAAAATCTGCGTGGAAGCCTAAATCATGCTCTAGCTCATAACTGTATCAACAAATCCAAGCCACAAAGATCACCAGGTCCATAGAGGTTACAGAAGAGCTAAAAGCATCCAGCAAGAGTGATAATGCCCGAAGGGAAGAGAGCACTATATGACTTGTTTAGGGGCACAGAAAGTCAATGGAAGAGCAGAAATGTCAGCAGGGTAGAGCAGGAAATTATTTTACTCTGTGTCCTCTATATTCTCCCCAGCCACTCTCACTTCTGATCTGCTCTTTTTTCAGGTTTCATCCTTGTTTTGATAACTTCAGTAAATCTTGAAAAAAATATAGCATGATAGCATGTCTATTTTAATTTTTTTCTGGACCCTAGAATTTATTGAACACACAACAAGTGTTTTTATTAATTCTTTTTTGTCTCATAGGGGAGCAAGATATCCTAGGACTACAGTGCAAAAGTTTTTCTTAAGTTTTCTGGCTAGGATTTGCTGATGGTAGAAATCTAAATAAAGGCTTCAAAATCCTTTTGTGGAGTTCTTTAGGTGTGAACTTGAACTTCATACTTGAAGGTATGAAAGTCATACTTTCCTTTCTCAGGAACTAGGGAAAAATTATATCAATATGAGCATCTGGGACACATCAAACATTCTCTGGGACATGTTTCCTAGTAGTGTAAATGAGTGTATTGATACTAACTTGAAGGATACATACATTCATCTTTTAGTTAAAAAAAAAAAAAGTAATAATAATTAGTTATCAATCACTGTATTGAGTCTGGCTGGGATGGAGTTAACTCTCACCACAACAGCCTTCATAGTGCTGTGTTTCATATTTTTAGCTAGAGTGGTGTTCATAACACACCAATGTTTTGGCTACTGCAGGCCAGTTCTCCCACAGTATCAAGGTTGCCTCTCCAACCAACTGTCCTCCCCCCACCCTTGACAGCCAGTAAGCTGGGGGGCAAGAAAGGCGACGTGAGGGGACATAGCCAGGAGAGATAACCCAAACTGACCAAAGGGATATTACATACCACGTGACATCAGCAATAAAAGATAAGAAGAGCGAGCAGGAGGAGGATCATTTTTTGTTAAGGAATTTGTCTTCTGAAGGAAATGCTATGTGTATTGAAACCCTACTTCCCAGGAAGTAGCTTGGACATCATCTGCTATTGGGAAGTAGAGAATAAGTCTTTTTGTTTTCCTTTGTTTCCAGACATGGCCTTTGATTTTCTTTGTTAAACTGCGTTTACCTTGACCCATGAGTTTTTCATCTTACTTTCTCCCCCTCTTCCACTGAGGTGGGGGAGTGAGAGAGAGGCTTGGTGGGCACATGGCAGCCAGACATGGTCAACACATCACAATCACAGATACAATAAGAACATAAAATTGTCATTCTGCATCAGCCCAGTGTTTAGTCATTTAAGAAGCTGAAATGAAACAAGTGGAAATAAATTTATAGTGTGCTAATATTTAATCTACAAAAGCCTTTTGAATTCTAGACTGTCAGCAGAGAATTGCATGCATAGTCTTGTCAGTTCATGGTATCCCATGACAGACTGTCATTAGCTCTTCAGGCAGACTGATTGTAATGGCTGCCGGTTATACTGCTGTAATATCAGACAACTCTTTAAGTGGTCTCCTGTAATCTTATCAGGTATGTACTGCAAAGTGATAAATCAGCTTATAACCCGCAACTACATGGCTCATGCCCGATATCACTGATTGAGTTTAAAACAGCTGTGTAAGGAACGCCTTGGTGAAAAGGTAATTAAATTATTCAGCAAATTGGCTCTTAGAAAGCCCATGTTCACAGAGTCTCAGTTTTCAGTTTTCTTTGTCTAGGACCTACTAAAGAGCGTTTTCAGGGCCTAGAGGACCAAGTGAATAGAAGTTGGTCTACATCTATACCACTAAACGCATTACAAAACCTGAACACAGACCATGACTGCCTATACCATTAAGTATTCAGCTGTATGGATGTTAACGCGGTGACAGATGGGCTCTGGATCAGAGGATGGTATATATTAATAAATAGGTAAACCCAGGGTTCAAAGACTTCTGGGTCAAATTTTCTCTTAAAATATTCCTTCTGAATTTGTTACTGAATATATTTGTCCCAGTCTGAACTTCGTTATTTTCACTGTTTTTTGTTCACGATCAGCCATTTCTGAAACTCCTTTTAATTCTGCCTTTTCTGTTTCTCTTCTACCTTTTTAAAGAAAATTTGAATGAGACATGTTCTGTGGCTCTGACTGCTCTGAAAGTCTTCTGTGTACATTGCCTTCCTCTCCCACCCCCAGTCCCCTTCCATTTTCTAAACTGTAAAGGAGGTTTCTCAGCATCTCTCCAGTACAAAATTTTTTCTTATGATGCATTTGTTTATTCAATTTACATTCTGTAATCATACAGAGGCAGAATGAGCTGTAGTGTAACGCAGTAAGGACCAGGTAATCGCTTCCTTGTGGAGGGCTCAGGGATTTTTCAACATGAAAGCCTAGAACAGTACAAGGTAAAGGTGTACTTGTGCTTCTGTGTGAATATATATCCAATGCTTAAACTTAATAAAATTTGTACGAAAGTGTTATCTGAGAACAGAAGACATAACAGTCCAAAAAAAAGGCAGAGGCACAGTCCCCAGGCCTGGTCCAAAGCCACTGAAATTAATGAAAAGACTTCTGTGTGCACTGGATCAGGCTGTAACCTAGTGAATAGCTGTGAGGTATCTTTAATGCTGCCAGCACAGCTGCAAGAAGAACACATACAAAAAGTAAATGATGAAGGGAGAGTATTTTCAGCCTGGCATCTGGGTCTTTTGACTGCCATTTCAAAAAAGAGATGGGAGGAGCCTTGCAAAATGCTATGATAATTGGCCTCTTCCTGCCCCATTGAAGGCCATCTCAAGGATTTAAAAGTCAAATTTCACTCATCTCTCTTTTTTTAAAATTTTATTTTAATTTCCAGCCAAATTAATACAAGTGGCATCAATAATAGAACTCAGGACCTCTGGCTCTAGAAACAGAGATTGTACCCTGAAGGACAAAGCAGTGTCTCCTGTAGCTCAGCCAAAAAAATAAAGTGATGCTTTCATGAACATTGCTTTTATATTCTATATTGAAGAAGATGTCAAATAAGTAAAGGTCAGTATCAAGTTGAATCCAGTCCACCTTTACACACAAATTTTTCAGCTCAGTTTCTCTTACACTTAGCTGGTAGCTTACAAAAAATAAATTCAAAGGTATTTAGACCCCAGTGAAATTGGATCAGGAACTCAGTTAAAAAGGCACAATGTTAGTGTTTGCCTACCACTGGACAGCCTCTTCCAAGAGCCACCATTTAAAACAATGTAAAGTAGCTAGCCATAAAATATCTCACAGTACAGCCCATACTTATACACCTCCTTTTCAATTACAAATATCACAAGAAGGAACAATATAATTCAAGTAGCTTTCAAAAGTCTAAAATTTGATTCAGTTAAAGATTTAAATTAAAATGAACCACATTTCTAATTGAACTTCAAAATTTCAGGTGGAAATGTCTTTGTGTCTACACTGCAGCTGTAGACAATGATTTCTCTATTACACATATTTTTTAATCAGCTTACTATTGTTTCACTTAGTGTGTTTTTTTAAGTGAAGGTGTACTTTGGAATCTGCATTGGATATGTGGGGTTTTTTTTCTTTCAAATGATTATCTAAAGCATGGGTGCCAGCATTAATTCAATCATATTTGTTTTAAGTGGTAGTTTCTTTAAAGATTCAATAGAAATCTAAGTTCTTCAAGGGGCGAATTAACTCTTGTTATATATTTGTATATGATCTCTACAAGACCTCCTTGGTGCTACTATGATGAAACAGAAAGACAAAGGGTTTGAAATGCCACTGGAGTAGCATCCCAGAAATGGACTGCATTCTTTTCCATCACCTTGCCATGGGCATGGTGTCTCAACAACAAAGATTCATTGTACGGGGCTAAAAGTTACCTCCACTCCTGTCTACAGGTTTTCTGCATGGACTCCAAATTACGCTGACAGCTGGGTTGTTTGAAACATATGTAAAAACTAATACCAGAATCAGGATATATTTTTTAATCAAATGAATGTGAATTACAGAAGAGGAGATCATAGGCTTGCACAATACTCTGGCATTTCAAACTAACACCATAAATTCTGTCATTTAGTTCATATTTTATAGCAGAAGCAACACCCACCAAGCTGTTCAGCAGCTTCTTGTCTTTCATCTGCCAGAAGAAATTGTTCAAGATGGGATCGTTTTGTTTCTAGATATTATTATTAATTCTGTTAATTTTTGTAAGGCTATACTGGTTCACTGAGTATATACATAAAGCATCAACTTGAAATAGGTATTATTTGACAGTGATTTTTTTTTCTCTGATTTTTTCTGCCTCAGTATGCAAATGACAGTTACATAACTTAAATCAGAAATTCTGCTGCATCACTCCATTCTTGCTTCTACTCTACCACTGATACAAAGTTATTGGAAGACAGTTTGGTCCCACTCCGGATATCAAGCTGAAGGTATCAGTGTTGCCAAATTTATTCTAACTTTATCCACAAAACAATAGTTTCCTTGTCTGTACCCTTAGCTGACAAAATCCTTTCTCTCCCTCAAATCCTGTTTGCAAACTCTGTTCGTCTCTCCCTCCTGTTCTGAATTCTTACCATATATGCAAAATTTTATGAAGTTACATAAAAACCCAATTCTACTAGGATTATAGTCACTAGAAGGGGCCACCTCTTTTCTAAGCAAATCATTACTGTACACTTACTGTGCAGCAGGGTGACCTTTGAAGGACCTTTTTTCCTCATTATGCATTTCCAGAACTGATTCTTTGTATCGGACAATGAAGCAGACCTATCTGGTGGCCAATACTTGGCTGCCTCTAAACTAGCCATTTTTATAACTGTTCATTAACTATTTTTTTTTTCCCCTCATTTCTGCCAAAGCCTTGATATCATTATTAGTTTTTCCTCCCTTGATCTCAGGACAGGGTAATTGCACGCTTCATTTTGATTGAAAAAATCTCCATGTTTTACAGTTCAGTATCTAAATCTGTGTCTGATACCCTGTAATGAGACATAGTTTTCTTTTTTTTTTTTTTACTTTCTCTCCTTGCTCTGTGATTCTTTATCATCAGATGCTTATTCATGACACAACACTGTGTAATGAAAATTCTCCCTTCCTTTTTCCTCTTAATTAAAGTCTTACTTTAAATTTTCCCTTGCTTCTTGGAGTAAGATCAAGGAAAATTGTGCTCTCTGAGACTAGATCTACAAAGGGATTAAACACATCGAATAATACCCAGACCAGGAGCTCCAAGTATTTATGCTCTAATGAATGAGAATGCTGCCTGAGAAGGGTGACACATTGTCTGAATATAGAACCTGGACTGCTTGAAAAGCTAATGCTTAGGTTCCTCCAAAACGTGATTCAAAAAAATCTCATAAACTAAAAAGTCAACACATAGACAACAATAAAAACCCCATAGGTCTGTTTTCCTGCCCTGCATCTCTGCAAGTCATAGTGTAGAGCTCTCTCCCTAGGATGGCCACCTACACGAGCAAGGAGCACCCACACAGTTAACAGAGCTGCTACCTGCCTTCTGCAATATATTCTGATGCTTATAATACTTAGAAAGTGCTAATGGGTTTTGTGCTACACCTGAGGGCATTTAGTTGAGCGTGAATAGATACCTTGCACTTTCCTACATCACTGCCCTTGGAGTTAATGAAGTCAAAGCACCTGCTGATCATAAGGTGCTGTGTAGATTCCGACTCTGTTAACAGAGTTCATGCAAAAAGCAATGGTGATCTGGCATCTGCAGTTTCAGTACTTGGCTAAAAGGAGAAGGAAATCAGGTTCTGCCACTAAAACTATTCCTATATTTTATGTGTATGAGCTACATAATTCCAGGAGCTATGAATGTAAAGAATAAATAATGATATTACGATGTGGATTTAAAACCTATCTTTGTTCTCTGAGTCTGAACCTTATACCAAGTGTTAGTTCCTGCCTTAACCTAACTTTCTCTTCTTCCAAGCAATTTACACCTACAGTTCAACTGCATTCAGTAAGAGCTAATAATAGAGTAGCCTTTGCCACCTATTATCTACAAAGCTTTGCCAGTGGATAGCAAAAAAATATAGTAAAATAGCTGAGCCTAGCTTCTGAAAAGTATCTCCAACTCAATGATATATTTCAACAGAAGAAATTCCTTTTTTTGTTTGTTGGGAAACCAGGGAACAGGCAGAAGAATATTAGTTCTAGTTTTTCTACTTCTTAGCAGTGTTTTGAACCTCTAAAGTATTTAAATACAAACCAGATGAGTCATTGCCTTATTATGATCCAGGTGCAGGCAGATTTTTTTATTTATTGCTAAATTGTCATGCATTACCCCCTCACTCCACTCCACATAAAGCCATACTAAAAGGATTGGTGTCTCTGTCAGGGAGCAGCAAGGACTGGCTGCTCCCCGGGGACAAGGAGGCAGGGAAGGGTCAACTCTCAGGCTCCCGACAAAGTCTCTACAAACGCTCTTCTCTCTTATTTTCCTACACAAATTGCCTATTTCTAGAAGTAATTTGTATTTGGGAGATTGACTGTACTGGAAATGACTGTTCAGTAATGTGCTCCTTTGCATAGTTTTCAGAACAAAAAATATTCTAAACATTTGAGAAACTTGTGGTACAGAATCAGTCATTTACCTTAAAGCAGGCGGAAGAGCTCAATGAATGGTCACTCACAAGCAGGGCTCTAAGCAGCTTGTTTTCTGTAGGATCTGATTTGTTGCTTGCTTTAGATTTTCAATTAGGCCTTAATTCTGTAGCTGTTATTCATGGGGGTAGTCTCATTACAAGAAGAGACTAGAAGAGCGTAGGTTGTTTAGTCTAGCCAAACAAAGGCTGAGAAGAGATATCATTGCTGTCTATAAATACATCATAGGGGTAAACACAGGAGAAGCACTATTTAAGTTTAAGGACAATGTTGGCACAAGAACAAATGGGAATTAACTGGCTATGAATAAAATTAGGCTGGAAATTAGAAGATGCTTTCCAGTCACGAGATCAATGAAGTTGTGGAATGGAATGGGTAAGAAGAGAACAAGACAAGAGGGAAGTAATCTACTTTAAAGAAAAAGCTAATTCAGGTTATCAAAAAGTTTACAATGGCAGCGTTGTGATAGCACACTCTTCATCCCTTAGACTCTTCCCAGTTTTACACTTACTCTTTTTAATGCATTCCCAAACCCCCGATTTTTTTAATTTGTAATGCTTAATAATAATCTAAAGCTTAAACTCTATTAGAAAACTCTGTCTGAGTGACATATATAGCTGGAACTGGGTTTAATACAGTAATATCTTCTGCAAAATAGGCCTTGTAAAACATTCATAAACACAGTAATAACCTGGATTATCTAGAGAGAGACTACAACTCACAAGTGTTCATAACACCATTCAATTGAAATCAGTACACTTTTGCAAACTTCAGTGCAAAATAATAGTACATGTTAAGAGGCAAAAAGGATTTTACTTTAAAGAGAAGGAGAAAACTGAGGTAACAATAAAAAGTGAAAATGTTAAATTGCAGAGGGACGGGAATTCACATTCTATAGGTAAAGCAGTTCACTGATGAACTGCACTTAACAAACCATACAGCTGCAGCCATCATAGTGTTGCAAGCAAGAGGATATGATGTGCCTTCCTTTAAAAAAAAAAAATAAAAAATGAAAGTATGCTGCTTCATTGTCGTGGTTTAACTCCAGCCAGCAACTAGGACCACGCAGCAGCTCGCTCATCCCTGCTTCCACCCAGAGGGGTGGGGAGAAGAAGGAGAAAATGAGGAGAAAGGGAAAAGAAAAAAACACATGTGGGTTGGGTTGAGATAAAGACAGTTTAATAGAACAATAATGGAAAAGGAAAATATCAATATTATTATTAGTATTAATAATATTAATAGTAATAATAATATGGAAAAAGAATATACAAGTCACTCTCACCACATGTTAAATTGGTGAATTGTCATTGTCCAAAGCAGTTATCATGACTATTCAACCCCTTAGCTAACCCCATTTATATACTGCACATGATCTCTGTGGTACAGAGTATTCCACTGGCCATTCTGTCATTCTGTCTATGTTCTTTCAGCTTCCACACNATAAAATTAGGCTGGAAATTAGAAGATGCTTTCCAGTCACGAGATCAATGAAGTTGTGGAATGGAATGGGTAAGAAGAGAACAAGACAAGAGGGAAGTAATCTACTTTAAAGAAAAAGCTAATTCAGGTTATCAAAAAGTTTACGATGGCAGCGTTGTGATAGCACACTCTTCATCCCTTAGACTCTTCCCAGTTTTACACTTACTCTTTTTAATGCATTCCCAAACCCCCGATTTTTTTAATTTGTAATGCTTAATAATAATCTAAAGCTTAAACTCTATTAGAAAACTCTGTCTGAGTGACATATATAGCTGGAACTGGGTTTAATACAGTAATATCTTCTGCAAAATAGGCCTTGTAAAACATTCATAAGCACAGTAATAACCTGGATTATCTAGAGAGAGACTACAACTCACAAGTGTTCATAACACCATTCAATTGAAATCAGTACACTTTTGCAAACTTCAGTGCAAAATAATAGTACATGTTAAGAGGCAAAAAGGATTTTACTTTAAAGAGAAGGAGAAAACTGAGGTAACAATAAAAAGTGAAAATGTTAAATTGCAGAGGGACGGGAATTCACATTCTATAGGTAAAGCAGTTCACTGATGAACTGCACTTAACAAACCATACAGCTGCAGCCATCATAGTGTTGCAAGCAAGAGGATATGATGTGCCTTCCTTTAAAAAAAAAAAATAAAAAATGAAAGTATGCTGCTTCATTGTCGTGGTTTAACTCCAGCCAGCAACTAGGACCACGCAGCAGCTCGCTCATCCCTGCTTCCACCCAGAGGGGTGGGGAGAACAAGGAGAAAATGAGGAGAAAGGGAAAAGAAAAAAACACATGTGGGTTGGGTTGAGATAAAGACAGTTTAATAGAACAATAATGGAAAAGGAAAATATCAATATTATTATTAGTATTAATAATATTAATAGTAATAATAATATGGTAAAAGAATATACAAGTCACTCTCACCACATGTTAAATTGGTGAATTGTCACTGTCCAAAGCAGTTATCATGACTATTCAACCCCTTAGCTAACCCCATTTATATACTGCACATGATCTCTGTGGTACAGAGTATTCCACTGGCCATTCTGTCATTCTGTCTATGTTCTTTCAGCTTCCACACGAAGATGAAAAAAGTCTTTGAAAAATACAAACATCACCTGGCAACAACTAGAACAATATGCATTACTGACTTTCCTTTCATACCAAATCTAAAACACAGCAACCACTAGAAAGAAAATTAACTCTATCCAAGCTAAAACCAGAACACTCAGGCCCCTTTCTGTCCAAAAGGAGAGTCTGGAGATCAACCAGAGAGACCTTAGTCTGTCTGTATCTGCATCCATGTTTGTGCATTTACTTTTAGATTATGTGATGGAGTCTGGAGCTTGAAAAGTACCGTGTGGTCCATCTATGGTTCATCTTCCTTCATCTACTAGACTCATGTAACTGCACTGCATAGGTCTCTCTCCAACACATATTAAACATCTGTCAAATAAAAACGCAAAGGTTTCCAAGTATCACAGATTTAGTGAATTGGATACTTAATGCACTGGATTTTTGTGCCCTTACTGATTGATAAATGATGGAGCCACCATTGTAGATAGAGTCAACATGATCACCATCCCATCTTCACTGGTTATCTTGTTTGCAGCTCTATGATGGAGTATCTGGTTATTAAACTTTCCAGGATATGGTTCCTTTTCTTGTTCTGCACTTCCACAGTTTCCTGCAGTTTGGGGTCGTGGTTCATGTTTGTATCTCCTGTGTGTCAGCACAATAAAAATGCAGTTGATAATCGTTAGGGAGAATAGTGCCACAGAGAATGCAAAGGAAGGATGAGCCATTTTCCCAGGCTCATCTATTTACTCAATCTGAGCACAAGTCTGGCTTCTGTGAGCAGACGATGCACTAATATGGACCAAAAATCTCTCCTAAATTTAAAAAAAAAAACAAAAAAAAAACCAAAAAAACAAAACAAAACAAAACAAAAAAAGTGTATACTCTAATTAAGATCAGTTTGCTGAGAAAAATAACATAAATTGAACTTTTTTTTTATATGACTGGAGATGTCAGGCAAAATACTTAAATCTTAAAACAAATCTTTGTAATCAGACTGTAGAAGATTACTTTAGCAAAGTATTTTAGTTTTTTAAAAAATGAGTAAAAATGCATACTTTTTCACTATGTGAATTATTTATTCGCCAAAGTAGCACATGATAATGGTCTGAAATCTGATATCACTTACATAACTGGCATGTGTAAGGATAGTATTTTTATTTTTATTTGGAAATTATACAGTGGAAATTATGCATTCATAGAAATACCACACTTCAAAAGATAAGTAACATGATGACAGCGTTGAAAGCACTGTAAGCAAAAGAAGCTTTTCTTAATATGTTTTGTACATTTGAGAAAAGTATTTTAAAGTCTATATTGATGCCCATAATAACATGCAAGAAAACTGTAAAAAAAAACCAACCCAAACATGTAAAAAGAACACAGATGAAAGCCACAATAAGAATTTAAACCTACTAACTGTGGAGCATGCATGCATATATTAGGGTTGTGTGTGTGTGTGTGTGATCAAGATCTGAAAACTTCTCATTGGAATTCCTCTTGGATTTATCAGATCTCAGTCTTGCAAGTTCCCTCGTAAGACTGATGATGATATATTCACATCATACTTGTTCAACAGGGGGTGTGATTAACTACTGGATAAACTACAAAGGGAAATGGTAGATGCTCCTACAGCTAAAATCAAGTTTGCATGCTTTTCTGTAATGTATTCACATGCCTTTTTTGGGATGAATAAAGATATAAATAGGTGAAATTTAATTGTCCAGGGTAAACGCAAGATCATATCAGAAGATCTGTAGCTTTAAATGACACCATAGCTTTAAAAATCTGCAAATTTCCAGGGAAAAACAGTTATGCAAGAGAAGCGAAGAGAAAAGAAAAGAGATAAGAGAAAAAAAAAAATATTCATTACTTCATATGCAGCTACAGTAACAAATTGACTTTCCTATAGTACATGTAGTTTTTAAAAAGAGGATTCATTGGATTAAGTAATTTGTTAAAAGAGCAAAGACGTAGTGAGGAATTTATCTATTAAAACTAAGTTTTGCAAGTTATACAGCTAAGTATTTTTTACTGTTTACCTGCTTTCCTCTGGGTATCTTCAAAATGTTTATCCATCTCTAGATGAAAGAGTTGTACAGTGAATATATTTTGTGGTGCAACTACAATAGGGAATGCTTACGAAAGTGAATGTTACCTGGGAAAAGGAACCTTAAACTGCACCATTGATCTGTAGCCATCTCCAAATGCAAAACGAGAGCTGTTTAATATTACATAGAAATGACGTAACAATAGGTTCATAAAAAATGAAGAAAAAAAGTTCCTCTCTTCAATTGAAACTAGCCAACAAATTTTTATAAAGCAAGGGCTAAAACTGTGATTCATAGTCACAGATCCACAGCTGGTCTGTGAGTCAACATGAGACCCATAATCATAATGTAGGTTTTTCCTCTTGGCACTTGCTCTGACATCTCTCTCATTGGATGAACTATTTTTACTGTGTGAAAAAGTAAACCAAGAGTCACAGATAAATGCACTCAGAGTCATAAGTTACCATTTGACACTTTTTGAGAAGCTATATAATCTTGTCATGCTCTTTAGCAAACAGCATGTCTCATCTTATCAAAAAGATAGTGCTATAGCTGGCTGGAAAACAATATTTCTGTGTCATGAGGCAGTGACACCTCACTGTTGTTTTCAGCTTCAAGTCAGGACAATTGAAAGTTTGAACATGGGTAACCTATCACCTAGGAAATCGTTTGTATCTTCAGGTCACTTAGTAAGTAGTTTCATTCCCACATCTTTACTGGCATGGACTTAAGATGTGCTTATAAGAAGACCTAGCTAAGTTTCTGTGCAAAGTTTTTGTTCCAATAAGAGGTCATTTTACAGCAAATTCTTTTCTTTCTGGAAGACTTCTGACTGGTTTTAATTTGAATTTGCAGCAGTCTTTCTGAGGTCCAGTCTTAGACAATGCGTGGAGTCTGCTGAACCATCATCACTGAGGAGCAGAATTCCAGGGTGTTTTGGCTGCTTTTTCATTCAAACCAGAAAGTGGACAAAGCCCTTTCAAGTTCTACTGTATCTTCCTACAGATGTAGTTCTATCATGCATTCAACCACACTTACATCTACATCTAAAAGAATTGTTATAAATTTTTCAAAATGAAGACTGTGAGTTAGTATTGTTTGAGGGTGCAGGTAGTGAGATCAATGTTAACTATAGTAAACATACTCCCATCCCAAAAGAATCTTTCTAACGATGACCTGCTGTTTAGAGTGAAAGCTCCGTAAAGCGTAGGTAATTTTTGCTCTCAAAATAAATAAAAAAAAAAACCAAACAAACCAAACAAACCAAAACAAACATTTGCTCTTTATTTTAAATTTTTCAGTATATTTTTTCAAAATTAATGTGGGGTTCTTTGGACTGTGCGTTTGGTAAAACAGCTAAACACAAAAATGCTTATTTGAACTCAACCTAACATTTCACCTCCCACTACTGTGGTGATCTCATTCATAGTTCTTGCAAAATAGCTCCAAAAAAAAAACCCAAAATGACATAGCTGGCAGCTTGAGGAGCTCGAGTTGATAATGAAAGTCAAAAGATCACATTGAAGTACACTAGCTGAGCTTTCTCGTGAAACCTGCATAATGTCTATTTACTCTGTTTTCTGCTTCTGTCAAACGCATTAATCTCACATTTCCTGAGTGCTACTTTTGATCAAAATCCATTACATTTGAAAAGTAGAAGGAAAAAATGTCTGAAATCATAGTCTTGTACGGAACTTTACTGAATAGGGCAACAAACCCTCGATTTTTCCTTTTCATTCCCTTCCAGTGGACGTTTTTTTTGTTTTTTTTTTTTTTTTTAATCTAAACCCCAAGAATAAAGCCTTTCATATTTATTCTTCCAGAGCAAAAGACGAATAGCCTATTCACTTGCATTTTCTTACATATTTATTTTAGTCTACTCAAAGTTACTTGTATTAAAATATAGAAAAATATTTGAAACTTGACTGTAGCTGTCTTGGAAGATTTGACTATTTGACTCCATTTATCTTTCAGATAGTTTCTTAAAGATTTATCTCTCAAAACAAGCAAACCAACAAACTCAAAAAGAAAACAGAATCTTTGATTTAAGTTGCCAGTGTAGAAGACAAAAAATTCCTAACTTGGTTCAATCTCAGATGTTGAACAGAATTATGGGCTATAACAAGCTTTTCCAGCATTTGGCCCAGGGTAATAATTTTGAACAGAGATATTTAAAAAAGCCAGACTGAACAAGGGGACCTTTGTTATTTTGTAGAAAGACCCTACAGAAGCATTGTAAGGCTATATAAAAAGACAGTGATTGAGCCAGGACTAAAAAATGCACACCTTCTGCCTCAAAAGCCACTTAAGGACCCAATAGGTAGCAATACAATGGTCATACCTACTGTTTGACCTTGGATAGTGTTTGTTACAGTTAAGCCCAGACCAACATCCTGCACTTTTGGCTTAAAAAGCATCAGATTTCCAGACTATCCTTAAACAAGGCTTTATGTGAACTGATTGAAATCCAGTTTATCTGAAGGTTTGGTATAAATGGCACTTCATTGATGGCAATGCAATACAGAATTAGCAGTTTCACATGCTGGATATAATTGTCAGTCTGCTTATAGCTGCATCTGTTTTCCCTTCTCACTACTGTGTCTCAGTATGGCTCTTTTCTTGTTCCTCAACATTTCTGAAGGATTCAAATAATGTGCTCTTATCTTCAGAAGTAAAATATGAAAACTATGTTAATACTTTATTAATAGACCGATATTGATGAATGTAATGTTTTCCCCCTGCTAAACTGGTTATCATTTTAAATGAATACTTTGTCACAGCAACTTTCCATCACAGTCTTGTTACACAATATTACATTATGGAAAGCTCAACATTGCATTTAATGTCCTGATTTGTAAATGTTTCCCCTACTTAATTTCTCTCCTTAACATGGCAATGTCTTATTGCAATGGATAGTTTTCATTAAGTTCTTCAAATTGTTGGTATTTATCATTCCTATAAATGCATCCCTAGAAGTCTCTTTCAGCTAGAAACCCCATTACAGTAGGATTAGTGCAAATATATAATCCAAGACAGTCTCTGTCCTCCAGGTACTCATTCAGACATTCATGACTGGAAAAAGTATTGTAAACCTCACGATAAAATAAATTAACTTACCTGGAAAACCTTAAATGTATATGACTCCTTAGGTCTCACTTAAATTAGTGCTAGTCAAGTAACTTAAAATGCAGGTACAGATTTGTACCTTATGGATATATATACCTTAATAGCAGGATAGAGGAACTAAGTGGGTTTTTTGCAGGTTATACAAGCTTCCTTTCCCAGAACTAGGAATTGATTTCATATATGCCAAACCTTAATACCTTTACCACCTTGATCTTTCAAACCTTTCACAAAAAAATCGATAAGTTGAAGATATACTAGAAACCAGCCTATGTATATCTTAATATGAGAAAGAACTGCTAATGACAACACCAAAACAGGACCACGCAGGGTTGTGAAGTATGATTCCTGGGGTTTGTTTATTTGTTTGTTTGTAGTTCTTTTTTTAATATATGAAGGTCTTGTTCTTCTCTAGAATAATAACTAGAGGGTTAATAGGTTGTCTGCTTTAGAAATTGCATTGGTGAACGTGTAACACTTGGAGACTCTTATTTGCCCTGTACAAGATAATCCTGGCAGCAGGTCTGTTTGGAGAGAAAGAATTTTGTGTAATATAGGGTAAAAATTAAATTTACATCATATATGCCAGATGAATGTTACATGAGTGCATCTGTGGCAAAGTGGATTTGCATAAGGTGGAGGGGATAAAAGAAATGCATATTTAGGGGAGATAACATCAGAAATGATATCTCAAAATATTCATGGTCAGTCATGGGATTATCCCCCCTCCTTCCAACATGTAGTCATTAAAATGAGATGCAGAAGGAGATTAAACTTTGCATTTTTTTTCAAGACCCTAAAATATTAATAATTTTGGGGGAAGTAATGCCTAGAAACAGATGAGTTGCAGAGCTATTTTCTTCCAGAGATGAGAAATTGCAATGCTGAGTCCCCACGGAAACTGAGCCCTCCGCAATCCACAGGGCTCCTTCCAGATGCAGGGACAGCAGAGTGGAATTGAGATAATGGTACTTGGCCTTACACAGTGGTCCTCTCTTGGGGTCCAGTTACAGCTACATCCCTAATCTTGATGACTGAATAATTGATAAAATGACCGTGTTTTGGTTTTGGTTTTTTTTAAGACATGAATAATCTCATAAGGATGTTACCACAGTGGCAGTCAATTACAAAAAAAAAAAAAAAAAAGGCAAAAGACCCACAAACCATAAACTCTGCGTAATTGCCAAAATATTGTATCTTTCTCTGTCTTAAATTTTCTGTCATTTTGATTGAATTCATGTGCTTGGTGAGGGGCAGAAAATACTTTATGTTTATTTTTATCTTAAATATATTCCTACAGTCACTTCATGGTTTACCTTCTATTGTTTTATAGGCATCATTCATTCACAGATCACTGTCTGAAATAAAGTGCAGGAGGAAATGAGTGTGATTAACACAGCATCTATATTGCAAAGGGGCTCATGAGAGCTGGCTGGTGTTCAAAGACCACTTCCTCCAAGCTCAAGATCGGTGCATCCCTAAGAGCAAGAAATCAGCCAAGG
>VXBO01005612.1:128238-161373 GCA_013400135.1 Rhinoptilus africanus | reverse complement strand
GGGACTGGAACACCTCTCCTATGAAGATAGACTAAGGGAATTAGGTCTCTTTAGCCTGGAAAAGAGGCGTCTGAGGGGGGACCTAATTAACACTTATAAATACTTGAAGGGTGGGTGTCAGGAGGATGGGGCCAGGCTCTTTTCAGTGGTGCCCAGTGATAGGACAAGGGGTAACGGGCACAAACTTGAGCATAGGAAGTTCCACCTAAACATGAGGAGGAACTTCTTTCCCTTGAGGGTGGCAGAGCACTGGAACAAGCTGCCCAGGGAGGTGGTGGAGTCTCCGTCTCTGGAGACATTCCAAACCCGCCTGGACGCGTTCCTGTGTAACATGCTCTAAGGTGGCCCTGCTCTGGCAGGGGGTTGGACTAGATGATCTACTAAGGTCCCTTCCAACCCTATGATTCTATGATTCTATGATTCTATGATTGGCTCTTCTAGGTCTGAAACAGCCATTCCAAGGTCAAACAGGAATCCTATTGTTATTTTGTGTGAATTTTACATAAAGTCCACAGGTTTTTTTTAAATGAACGTTGTCCATATGTCTGATAATTCATTTGCCTGCGCAATTCTTTTCCTAGGATGTTCTTAGCTCAAAAAATGTAGCAGTAATAGCAATGTTCCCAAGTCTCACAAAATAGGGAGGAAGTTTACCACCCTTTCTGTGCATAGTACTCAGAATTTAAATGCATTTAAATTGTAAATTCTTCAGAATCATCTTTTTATGATGTACAGCACCCAAATCGTCTCTGAGGATAATGCATTATAGTGTTATAAATAAAACAATGTAACAGAGTGTCTGGAAAGCACATGGGTAGGATCATGATCCTATATACCACAAAGATTGGAGCCACAGCCACCCTGGACATCAGGTTTCAGGGCAGTTCTCTAAATATATTTAAAATACTGTGCCATAATCTTCTTATTGTTTATCCTCTACATAACCATAAGTGCTACAAATCGTCCTGTGTTCAAAACAGCCTTTTGTCCAATTCTATTCTTAAAATAATTGTGTATGCCTGCAGCAATGCAAATCAGCCTTGTTCTGTATTTTAAAACTTGTGCTATTTCAGAGCTTCCCCTCAGTTCTGTCTTCCGGTTTCTTTTGAGAAAACTTCAGCTCATTCCATGCTGATCAGATTTTCCTCAGTTTAATAAATGGACATTTGATTACAATTTGTCTTTGTTGATATCCTTTGTGGCATGCTTAAATATTATTTAGATGAAGTCACTTTCCAAGGAAATTACTCTCTGCAGGAGACTGAAAGTGGCAAATTTAAAAAAAAAAAAAAAAAGTTTGGAAGCTGTGCAGTGATTCACACATGTGAATAGCTGGAAGCAGTTGGTTATGGAATTTTAATGGCTAGATTATAACCTCTATTGCTATAAGAGGCACAGTTATTACGGTTTGAAGTATGTTGTAATTTTTAAAAAGTAATTGTACATGGATTCTCCTAAACCAATAATACATCTCAGACTGATTTCCTACATTTAAGATACATTATGACACAGAGAATGGAAATGTGAGTCTTCAGCATGAGCCTTCAGAACTGAGGAAGAAAATTGCGGTTAAATTATGTTTATTCAGAAGACCTTTTTTCCTTCTCTAAATCTTACATGTAGATTTAAATCTTCCTCCCTTGCTATGATTAAGAGTTAAAAGAAAAAAAAAAGAAAAGGGGGAGAGAGGGCGGAGAGGGAGAGGACCTGGCTACCCAGAGGGAGCATAGGTGCCACAGGAGATAAATTCTGATCTCTGCTTAGCCCCTGACTAGACCCTGGACAAATTTTTTTACTTTGTGGTTTTGTCTTTTTTTATGGCATAACCACATCACTCTACAGTCATCCCTTTCCCTGTGAGGTCTCGTCATGATGGGAATCTGAAATTTCCAGCTTTAGTGTGATATATTATCTATGTCTACATATCTATTTATCTAAATATCTATCTATAATCTATAAAATTATCTACTTTTTTTTTGAGTCTGCATGTTATTTTTAGTGATCATCACTGAAAATATCTGTATCTTTATAACAACATCTATGCTGATACCTATATCTATATTTATTATTTTTATTCTTCCTATTATCTTTAGTCGTCATCACTGAAATAGCTGTGATTTCTGTAGCTGCTGGCACAGAGACTAGGGAAGGCTGAAATGGTGCCATGAGTGACCTGTGAAGCATGAGCAAAGAGTTGTTGTTTGTTTGTACATAGCTGGAACTGGCCTGAATGGACCCTCTTGGTCTCAGAAAAGGAACCAAACAACACTGAAGAGTTGATAAGCAATTGGGATGGAACTCCACCCCTCTCCCTGCCCCAGTAACTCCAGATTCTACCTTGTCTCAGCAACTGTCAAGAAAACATCATAAACTTTAAATGAAAAGTAGCTCATCTGACTGATCTGCTACTCCTTTCCCCAGGAGACACTTGATTATGACTGAAGGAGGCTCTTAAGAAGTGCTCTGTCTCACGTTCAAATACTTATAGAAACCTTGAACGATCAGTGTGCCCTTCTCCTCTTTGCTTCTGATAATGAAGTCCGCTGCTTCTAAATACAATAAAAAAAAATCCACTGTCACCAATTCTGCATCCAAAGCAGCAATTTGATTCAGAAAATCCTAGGTTTTTTGTTTGGTTGGATTTGGTTTCAATCTCTCTGTTGTCTCCCAACTGGCAATGACAAGTGAACATCATCTATGAGTAGACAGATGTGAAAACTGCAGTGCTTCCTAGAGGGGCCTGAGGGAAAGGAAGAGCATATCTATGGGAGAGTTTCTTATGCCGTGCTTTGACACCATACATGCAGTGGTATGTTTGATCCAGCTAATTAGACTATATATAAGACAAAGTCATTCACCCAGCTCCCTGCCTGAGAGGCTCAGAGAACCTCAGCACCAATCACTTCAATCTATCAACATTAGCTACTGCATTTCATTAATTCCTAATGTAGATATAGATTTTGTGCTTATGTCTGCACTGAATTCTCATCTGTAGTGTGGAAATACTCAGCTTAACTTCATATGAGTAGTTTGTATGGCTAACTTTAATCTTTGGAGGATAATACTTCAAAATATCTCTTGGGCTCTTTCTTTCATCGGCAAACACTTTATATATCTTTCCCACAAATGGACACAACTTTGCCTAAATGTGTATGACTGCTTAAAAATCACTGAATTAAATGGTAGTCAAATACATTAATACAAATGAAAGAGGATTAAAACATAGCAAAGGATCTTTTACGCCTTCCCTCCCATTGTAAATTTGCTTCAGAACTTTACTACTCAAATTCCCATTATTTTTATTCTGAGTGAAGGATACGGTCTACTACCTATTCCAGACTTTATCATAGCATAGTATTTCTTCCTTAGTGCTTCTTGTCCAGTCCCAATGTGCACATAGAGCTTGTACTTTGTTTGGCTGAAAATGTCTCTTTTTTTTAATCCTTCTTTTNTTTTTTTTTTTAATGGAAATTTTCTATTTCTTTAATTATCCATAAGATTTCCTTTTATTTATTCCATTTTTATATTATCTTTTCTGAACTGTATCCATTATTCCTGATGAGAATTTACCAGACTTGCTTAATAAATATAATGTTTTTCCTTCTCCACTGGCACTGCTTTTTCTGAGCCATCCTTGGATCCCATTAGCTTTTTTCATGGTTGCGTTACACTGATGACTCATAGTCATCCTGTGACCAACAAGTACATCCACAACCTTGTTATTTTATCTGTATATTAAGCTCCCAGCTACTACCAGAAGTTCTTATTAGTCCCTAACAGTATAACCTTATATTTTCTATTGTTTAATTTTTTCACTTCAATTCAGACACTGAAGCCTACAAGGTCATCTCTTCCTTTTTGAATCTTCCTGTATTGACAATGCTTCCTAACTTTATGTCACTGTCATAGTACCTTTTGTACTGGCATCATTAATGAAAGTTTTAAACAAAAGTGGCTGCAAGAAGTGTATTTTGAGTTTTGTTGTTTTGTGGCATTTTTTTTTTTAAGTTTTCACATTATATGTATCATTTATACCTTCTTGATTTTCCTCTTCATTAGGGGGAAAATTTCTTAGCAAATGTTTTCTTTGTCCACAGCTGTGCACAAGTGGATGTTACCTTTTTTTTACAATAAGATTGAAATGCAAGAAAAAAAGGAGCCGTTATTTTTATCAAGTATCTGAAGTCTAAAACCTAATAGGATATAATATGAAATAAATGAGCAAGTCACCAGGTGTGAGAAGATATTTAAGAACTAAAACATAAAAGATGAATCACTGAGGTACCAAAAGTGGATCTTTTTTCACTTTTTGCATCCAACTTTCAATCTTCACCTTCCAAATCTTATACATTTGAGAATATTGTCAGCAACCATTGTCCTGTTGCAGCCAGCCCTTTGATGAGAGACTGCTGCTTTCCAGGGCTGTCTCTGCCTCCTCTCCGACCATCTCATGAGATTTACACTCACTCTGAGCTAATAAACTTGCTGGGGACTGGTTAATTCAGCCTATGAAATACTCCCAAAAGACTTTTAATTCCTAAGGATTTCTAATTCCAGGAGTTGAGTTCAAATCACAGTCTATTAACAGGGATTTTCTGCTGTTCATCCTGTGAAACTCAGCTGTAAAGCACATCTTTCTTGGGGAGAACCTAGCTCAAATGATAGCCCAGGTATCCCTCTTCATGAATGTAGATATCAACAGCATCTTCCTGGTTTCTCTGGTTGCCATAGCAATCAATGGTGAAATGCAGAGTGGGTTTGGGCAGAGCATTGCAGGAAAAAAATGTAATAAATTGAGTGAGGTAAATGTAGCTGGCATGAAGTAACATTAACAGCTTGGTTCTAAACACTCTTTTTGTAGAGGGGGAATTTACAATGACAAAAAACCCACCTCTTAAGCATGTGAGTTAGGTGTGGAATTGAAAAGTGGACATTTTTTACATATATATGTCTGATTAATTATACTCTCACATGGATTTAAGAAGACATCATTCAACCTCCCTTTGCCTTCTCAGGGAAGTATGTTAGATGGGATAATACACAAGGTGCAGTGAAATGATGCTTCCTGGGTATTAAAGTCCCAGTGTAGGCACCCTCTTAACTCTGAGCACATGAGTGCAGATAGGTGTGATAAGTATATGTTCAAGTGCTGTGTCTGAACCAAGCATTAATGTCATGAATTTCAGTTCAGTAGAATTAAACAGCACGATGGCTCTCATCCATGCTAAGGCAGACAAGCATTGTCGAAAGCACATGAATTCAAGGTGTCCAGTACATCCAAAAGCTCCTTTTGAGCTTAACAACTGCTGCAAGTTCCAAAAGCTCTGAAAAATGAACTCTCTTTGTACTCCTTTGCCAAACTGTCACTGACAGAGAACTTCAGAAATTCACTTTACTTAACCTTAGTTTTGCTATCTATAAAAGGGTGTGTGTGTGTGTGAAATCCTGAACTCTCTTTACAAATTGGTTTTGAAAATAGCTAAGTTCACACACAAGCAAACATAATATTGTTAATATATATTTGACAATAGCTTTGTTTAATTAAAATTTTTTGTTCTGTCCCTTTAATTATATCTGGTGAGAGAATGCAGTGTGGCATTCAGTCTCAATCCTGAATGAAGTCAAATAACTTTACCAGAGCAGTAAGAGAATAATATAGAGGACAACGTGGGATACAGAAATATCCAAACTGAGATAAGCTTTTGAACTGAGAGCTGCAGCAAAAGCACAGCACATTAATTATGATGTTTATTTATATTTCACAATTCTAAAGCTCTATTCTTTTCCAACAAGCTTTCCAAACTATATATAGATACTGCAGAGAAGCTCTCTAGTGAGAACCTTTTCTAGAGCATCTCTTCATGGAGGATAGTATTCAGTTGATACAGGATACTTACCTCAGAAGTTTGGCAAAACACTTTTATCTAAAGACTCCAGTCAATCCCAGCATACAGAGAAACGGTATTTAGTTATTCAAAATGCACATGAAAGGCAGTCCTTCAGGAGTTTAAAAACAAACTGCAATCTTGTTTCCTTAGTGTAGTTACTGAGTTTATGGCAACTTGAGAGCGACTTCTCTCTCTGTATGTTTAAGCTGCACTGTTCATGTTGGACAACGCTTAAAACTGGGACAAGTTGCACTGAAAATTTGGGGGAATATAATTTCTTTTTTATTTTATTATATGAATAGCCTAACCTCAAGGAGGCTAGAAATTCATCTGTCATTATGCAGAGATCTTTCTACACTTCTCTCACTATGAAGACACTCTTCAAATAAGATTAAATTACTTTTAGCAATAAAGGGTGACCTATAATGGAAGTCAATGTTAAAATTCTTGTTATGTCCGATGGAATCAGGACTTACCTATCATACTGTTTTGTAGTGGATTTATCCTTTCTACGGAGCAGAAAAAGGATTTTTTGCTTCTCTAATAGACATTTAGGCTGAATTTACTCAGCTGTGATATATTGCCAGTTGCAGTAATTGAGGTGATGGACTTTGTTGGAGGTTTGTCCATAAATATAATAAAAAGCTCATTTGTGCAGCACTGTAAAGGATCTTTGCCAATGTTAACATCAATTTCTAAGACCTTAACTTATGACAAGGCAAGACTGTACTGAATTCTATAGCTACTACTAGTAATATTAAGAACAACAACAATCACCATTCCAAAATATGTTCACTCTCACCCTAAGCAATATACAGCCTAAACAGACACAACAAAATTGTATCAGGCATTGCATAAAATAAATTCTGCATTTGCAGCTGAGATTAGGACCTGAGGCAACTCCAACTGGAGTAGAAGAGTAGAAGAGAAGGGCTCTAACCACTAAGCTCTTGCTGGNAAAAAAAAAAAAAGAGCATTGAAATCTTTTCTGCAGGGCAGTGTAGTTCCAACAGAGATAACAGAGGTTGGCAGAGCTCCAGGGCCTCCAAATCCTGCCCTCCCAACTCTCTGAAGATAATGAAAAATGCAACGGTTTTGAAAAGTAAAAGTCAGTAGCTTCAGGTTTAGGGACCAGTTGTAAAAAGAGTGACTACCCTTTCAAAGGGACAGATACACCCTGGCTTTCTGACTGGTCTCTGAGCAGATATATAATGAGTTCTATCTTGTTTGGGCCATATCTGCCAGTTGCACAGATGTTCCCCTCATTAGCAGAGGTGATGGGCTAGATGGGAGCGAGCCATTGATGACGGATTGGAGCATTCCGAATTAAAAGATAAACAGGAAAGGGCAGAACACTGGGCAACTATTTTCCTACATTTCTCCAACAATAAATGCTTCTGTGTGTATCTATGACAACACTACGAGGATGGAGATGATTCCAGTGTTCACAGAATGTGCCTCAGTACAAACCTGCAAGCAGAAAAAGAGAAACGGAAGCAGGAAAATGATTTAGCTGCAACTAAGCAAAGGAGGCTAGAAATATTCAGAGACATAAGTGAAAAAGCAAGCAATATAATTTGTGAGAGTTCAGGGGAAAAGATAAAGGAACTGCATGAAGTGTACACTTAGAGAACAAAAAGAAGCCAAGGTTCTCTTTAAAAAGGACTGCATGACAAGAAAGAGCTGCTTGAATTAAATTAGGTCTACATTAAACTAGTTATAAAAATAGGCACAGAGAATTTTTATAAAACTTTATTTGCTTTTTTTAACTGAAATGTGAAGTTTTTACAAACAGAAGGTCTGCTTCAATGCAGTAGAAAAAGGAAAGGAAAAGAAAGGGAAAGGGACAATGAAAGTATCTACAGATACCAAGTGATTCAAATGTAATATCAAGAAATTGGTGATAATGTACCAATTATTTCAATAACTCCTGGTTTCTTATGAATTGCTGCCTTGTCATTGACTGCTTTGCTACTTTGCTTTTTAATAAACTTTACTTACTGTTGGGACACTCAAAAGAAAATTTGTACTACGCAGAATTCCACTGTCAAATGAAGTTTAAGTTCTCAGTAAAATTCTTTACCCAATCTGGAGAATATATATACTCTTACTAAGGCTATCTGATTGCCTCAGACTTTGTAGGAGTTTTGGTTTTGTAGAACAGCTTTAATATCGCAGTTGTCTAATGTTACAGTCATCCAAACTGGCAGATTTCTTGGATTCTTAAACCCTAAGTTCATTTTCCTCGCACAATTGTAAATTCTGAAAGGAACAAAAAATGCTCATGGGTTTTTGTATACTCACTTCTTACCCTCATAGTGTAGACATAGCCTTCGAGATGTAGACACTACAGTCAGTTTTGGTAGAAATTGTTTGACAGTTCCAAAGGTCAGGGCAGCGAGGAACAGCCCACATGCAAACAGGCACATATAAACTATGAATGTATTTCTTTCAGGTGGGATTCATCTCCAGATGGTAAACTTCTGGATTTCAATCTCTACATATAAATGTTTACATGTGAGTGAAGTATCTAAGCTCCTATTACTATCAGTGAATGGCTAAAATTTGACTCTATTGCCTCCAAATAAACAACCAGTGCTGTCTGAGATACCCTGTGGTGCCCAAGGTATCCATGAGGGCCTGGCAGACATGACCAAGAACCCATGGGAGACCCATGCTATGTTGACTTAATACCTGAAGGCCAAGTGGAGTATTCTAGATTTCTGAGAAGGCATGAGGAGATTTATCTCTGGGTAGCTGTATCAACTTCCCAATCAAAAGTAAAATATGAAGAGTGATTCGCCCAAAGGCAAACTGAAGTGTTACAGCTACTCAGGTGAATAATTGGAAGCTTAAAAGCCCTTGTCACATTTAGACACCAAAACACAGTTGATGACAGACTGGTGCTGAGTCTCATCCCTTGTTTCTCTGGAAACACAAGTAGATGTGATCAAAGTAATGAAAAAGTGGGGATTAAAAAAGCCCCTAAAAATGACTATGCAACATATTGGAAAATAAATGTTGAGAAAATAAATAAATTCCTTATTAACTTCTATAAGATTATTCATCTGCTTAAATTAGACTGTATGCTTAACTGTGTCCCAAAAGCAGGGTCATATTGCGAAAAAAAAAAAAAAAAAAGAAAAAAGTGATTTTGATAAAACAATATTTTAAAACACAAAGACCTAAAGTACTTTTTTTTTCTTTCTCTGAGCCCCTCCATGCTCACCATCTGAGCTTTTTCTCAATTTTGTTTTTTTCTTTAGCAACGTGTTCATTGTTGTTAATCATGCCGCTTTCAGAAATGAAAAATTTCCTAATTAATTAACACTTCAGACAGAGGTATTTAAATGCAATTACATATTTGCATCTTTGGGGTTTCAAACAAGCCTGATTAAAGTGAACATTGAAGTTGAATTCATATGTTAAAAAAATCGTTTAGGTTTTAGGTATTTTTCAGGTGTCACATATACTTTCAGGATGCAGCATTCCATATGTCTCTCAAGAGCCTAACGGTTTCACTCCAAACAGAATGACCAATTTATGGTTTATCAGTGATCAGCATCTGACAGAGGTGAATATTTAATTCATTCTCATGCAGAACATGTGCTTAAGTCTAATACCATGACTTCTCCTGTTGAAGTTATTCAGGCTGGCTATACTGTAGTTAAAAAATTGCTAAGTTATTGTAAGAGGAATGTCGATTTGGAAGAACTCGTAGATCCAAATGGTAGGGATTGTGTTGCAAAATTATCCCTTTAAAAGGCACTTTATCAAATGTATAGCCAAAAAAAATCATATGCAATAAAACTAGGAATCTGTAAATAAGCAAATATGTGAATTATTTCAGTGATTTTGGACTTCTTACTTGTTTAAATATCATTTTTGGTATACAAAATTTCTCAGTTACTGCTTAGCTTGGAGGGTGTGTTGTGGATCTAAACTGTCTTTATAGGCAATTGCCAGAACTGCCTTTCTAAATTGCCTGTCTAGAAACTTTAGCAAATCCTCATCAGTGTTTAAATGTCTGGATTGCTGCATTGCACCCAGACCTGTGTCATCGAACACCTTTTATATTTTATAGCTCAGAAAGTTTGAATTGTCCCATTGTGTTATTCTCCATGTTAATTAATCAGTATTTCAGAAGCTACTGATGCCCTGCCACGTCTACCACTTTATGAATTGTTGAAATCAATTGTACTTAATCTCAATCAATTCCCATTATTTTAACAATTCTGGAAAGTGAATAACATCTTTTAGAACTGTGCAATTATAAAAGAAATGTGCCAATGTGGGCTGGGGCATCTTTCCACCTTTCCTCTGCACTCAAAACACATGGAAACTTCGTAACAGCTATATACTGGATACCTAATGGCCATATAATTTAGGTTGCTGTTGGTCCTCAACATTTCCTAAGAAAACAATTTCTTCTTATCAAGAAATGTCTGGAGTTAGATGTTGCTTTATCCTTGCTCATTTGTACACATAAGCTCCTGTTTCACCTGTTTGCTTGTTACCACTTTCCTCCGATAACCATCTTTGTCTTTATGCATGGCAAAATAAATCCATAAACCCAGTATTTTTCATCAGCATTTTTTCCAGATGATACACTACCTTCATGTAGAGCATGAAGGGCCATTGCAAGATTTCATGCCCCATCTCTGACAAATTATTAGGGTGCAATCTGCAGTTACAAGTCAAAGCTATCATTTGAATCTATGTCTGTGTTGAAGTGCTACTGTCACCCCCTACTAACAGCTCAGTTGCTTACTGGTCACAGCTCCTGTTTCAATTTATTATTTTGTCAGCTCAAAACAGGTGATTTTTTCCCTGAAAGCTGTGGGACACTGTACTGAAACAATTCTCCAATATTGATTTAGAAAGAGTACCTATTAGCTTTTGTTTTCTGTCATCGTGTTGTCTCAACACCTGCAAAATTACTTCTAATAGCAGTGTGTTTGACTCTTTGAAAAACAGGGGTTTGGAGATAGCTGGTCTTTCATTGCAAAATATGCTTTTCTTGCAAACCCAGTAATGATGGAAATAAACATTTTTAAATGGGTAATACTGATTGTTTACATTACAGTAGTATTCAGGTCCCTCAACAAAAACCTGAGCCCCTTTGTGCAGGGTACAGGCTCCACACAAAGGAAGAATGCACACGTGCTCTGAGATAGTTTTCATGTCATATTAGGCCCCATTTTATATCATTTTGCTCTATCTTTAGAGCATTTGTAGCATTAGTTCTGATTTATTTTTCTTATTATTAATAGTAGGAATATAAATCCTGAAATGGTCTATTAGGAATAAAACATTTCTGTGAGGCAATTAGGAATTAATGTTGACAGGGTTCAAAATTGAGGCATTATCAGCAGTTTTCAGGAAAATGATCTGACGGGAAAAGACAATTATAATTTGAATTCTCCCTCCCCCAAAATATTAAAAATCAAACTAGTAAAAATACGTAAAAAGACTTCATGTCTGCAGGCTCGTAACAGTGTGGATTTTTCATAAGCTGAAAGGGGATTTACTGGTCTGTGATGAGTTTTTAAAAAGAGCTGTCATTTTTCATATAGATTCTTTCAGAATGTAAGCCAGTCTCTGTGTTGTCACTTAAATGTTAACCAGTATCAGGAGCAGTCTAAATTGGCATTATTAACATTTATTTCCAAAGCTAGATGCTAAATGAACTTTGTTTTTTGCTTCAAGCTGTCTGTATTTCTAGCCGTAGCTTGAACGATAGCAGAATAATTGGAATCAAAGGTGATAAGAAAATGAAAAGTAAAGAGAAATCAAGTACTAATGCCAATCAATCAGTAACTGTACATATTAGGGACAAATATAAAACTTCTCTTCCCAGCGATGATAGTTTCACTCATCCCATAACGTATATTTCACATTTCAAAGGCTGTGTTACATGAATTGGCTTTTCTATTCAAAATACAAATCGTCTGTTGCTCACTTTCTTAGCTTGTTCTTCCTTCAAGTTGCATGAGGAATCTCAATAAGCACCATGTTTTAAAAACATAAGTCTGGAGAGGTAGAGATGCCACACCATTATATGGTTCTGAGTTCTATACTCTGATGGAGGGGGGGCTCTTTTCACTGTATTTAGGTTTTCTAGTAGAATGAGGTTCTGGGGCAGGAGGCAGGGAAATAAGCAGTAGCATGAATATATGCCACTGCAAGAATAAACAATAAAAGTTTTCCAGAGTTAAAGAAATCGAAGGAAAGACTCTCAGAGCTGTTGATGGGCTTTGGATTAATGACTATCAACTTGCACTGTCAAGATGGGACACAGACCTACCACCACTCCATCAGAAGATTTGAAAACTCTAACCTGGTGGATGGTAAAGACAGTGACATGAAAATGCTGTTCATTTTTCTTAACTTGATAAAGCCTACAAATACAGTTTGCCATTGTGGCAAATGAATTCAGAGCATTCTAAGAAGGACCTCTCACAGAAGGACCGTTATCTCATCCTTTTTAATACCATCATAGACAAAATAGATAGGACAGTTGCAGCCTACACAGGCTATGGGGGACACCTTGCAGATAAATCCCGCATTGTAGATACCGCTCCTGCCAGTCCCATCGGGATCCCTCAATATGTTTAGCAAGGGTTGGTAGCTACATTTGCCTCACATCCATTTGGGGCCCTCCCTGAGAAACATAACGTTTGTGCAGCTGTTGCACATACTTATATTGTGGTGAAGTGAAGGTGCCTGTATTAGCTACTGGTATTTTATGTGTCTCTTCCACACCTCTCACATGAAATGTCACCTTGCTAACTGTGGAAGGACTTTAGATAACTTGTCTGGAGTCCATCCAAGGGACCCACACACTCCAGAAAGCAGGCTGTGGTGATATCTCCAGGACCTGTGCATTTCATATCTTGTGTCATCCCTTCATCCCTTAATGGAAACGCAGTGGGATGTTCCTCCAGCAATGATGCTTACTGGTTAGAGAGCAGGCTGCAGGGACACTCATGCTCCTTTTCCATCGTCCTTTCTTTTCTTACACCAATGTCCAAAGCCTGAAAACTGTGGCCATCTCTTTATAAATTGGGATCAGGGATCCTGGATCCTGTGTTTTATTCTGTCAGGTTTTCCAGGGAATAGCTGGTAATAACTCTGGATTTCATAGAATAAATATGTGATTTGTTCACTTACAGGTGGAGGGACTGGAAACAAAGCAGGCATGTTCCAGGTTAAAAATGCAGTACCTTTTACTGCTACTATATTTTATTTGGGTTTATGACATTAATGCAAGAACTTTTTACATAGTATAATTCACACAGGCAGATTATTTTGATAGAAATTTTGTGGGTCAGGGGTTCTTTGGTGGCTTCTGAGGAGAAAGATCAAAGACCCCTCTACTTGTTTTCATTGCATTCATGTTCACAGGTTATGAAAGACTGATGTTTGAATGACTGAACTGCATAATGTGAACCAAGGACAAAACCTTGTTTCTCTCACATTCTATGTGTATAACTTAAACATTAAATCCCTCTTTCTTCTTTCTATGAAAATTTTCAAAATATATCAGATTAAAGATAAAAGAAAACATGGTTTTGACATCCCTAAAATTGTCAACGTGATTATTTAATCACATTCAAAAGGCTCCCATCAGTACAGTAATTAAGATTATGTGTTAGAAAGGTAAATATCTTTTATTTATTGAATAGATGATCCAGATACTTCCTTAACAAAAAGTATCTGACAGACATTTAAGAGATAGAAAATCATTTGCAAATGAGTTTCACCATGAAACAGATTCCTACAAACTATATACTTGTGTAATAAGTATTTATTCTGTTTCTAACTTCATCTGATGCATGGACATATTTGACTTGAGGCAGGCAACTATAAACATCATTGTAGCAGCTTTATTTCTTCTTGTTTTTCTGCTTATTGTGCTTATCAATACATGTACTTAAGGATCAGAATGTGCTTAAGTATATTGCTGAACTGGGGACTGATTACAGTGTAGGGGCTTGCAGGGAGTTTGGATCTGATCAGTACCAAGTTGCTATTAAAAACGGAGTCAATTGCGTTTGATGAACAATGGTTAGCCTATAGCTTTCACCATCTATGCCTTTCTGCAGACATTTTTGATGTAAAATATGTGATCAAAATTGAAAAACCTTTCTTAGAGCATACCAAAATTTAGTCATGAAGCTCACAGTTCTCCTTTGCTTAACCTTTCCTGAATCCCAGGGAGTGTAGTTTTCAGAGGTGATCAGTGACTCCAAGTAGCTAAAAGTTTTGAGTGATTTACATAGAGGAGTCTAAGAAGCCCTTCCTAATTTTAAGGAGTATGTGCCTCAGTATTTAGTATAACTAGTTTATGGAGCCAAGAAGTTGCCAAGTCTGACTTAAGAAGAAATGTCAGGGTGTGTTCCTTCCTCTCACAAGTGAAGGGCATTCAGTGGGAGCAGGAAGTGCTGACAGTCCCACAGGGAAATTCAAGTGTTCACTTCTGCTCTCAAAGGCGACTGTAAATGCTACTCTTGATGGCACTAGACCTACATACATATCCTCTACTAAAAAAAGAGAAAATAAAATATTATCTCTTGGATCGTGTAAGCTCCTCCAGAAAGATGTACTTTTCTGACCAGTATGGAAAGGACATGAGTAGTCCCTGGGTCATTTTCTTCGGAACTCTTGCCTTAAAGAGGTACCTGTCAGGACAGCTAAGAGATTATAGCACCTGGGTAACCTTGTGTTGTGACAACAATGTATTCTGCTGCTCTTATATCAAGTGCCTGCAACCTCTGACAGTTCAATCTGCTTGAGATAAAACTATCCCTGAAGTAGTCTGTGAAGGCTTTGTTTGTAGTAGCACTGTGTAGGGTGAATTTTGCTAAGAGACAAAGTCAAGTGACAAACTGATCAAACATCAGCTATCTGTTGTTGGTACTCCTGCTAGAACGTGTCTTTCAATTGCCATGCTCTGAGGCTCTAGGGAATGTCTGGTGGTTTGAAAATTTGTCTTCTGGTCCAGCCTAACGAAAAGATATTGACTATTTCAGCTTAATCACTATTTTGATTCACAGTGGTAGTTTGTAATACATTTTTCAGCATGTTAACCACCTATCTTGAAACTATTTTATAATTAATAGCCCTGTAGATGAAATAAAAAAGTTTTGACAATATTATACTTGTCCATGATGAATGCTATTTACCTCCAAGAATATTCATTGGCTCTGGTATATGCATGATGTTAAACCAAAAGAAATAAATCAAAAATCTCAAAAGTCTGTTCTGAATCAGACAGTACATTGGTAAACTTGAAAACAGCACATCAATTCTAGCAGCCAATAGCACCCAAAGGAACAATGTGACATTCTTTCACTGCCCAACCTGAAAAATAAAGGTATCCATTTATAGCCGGGTTAGCTGAGGTAAGATTTGATAAAACTCAAACTTTAGAAAGCTCAGAATTTCATCTCTGAATTTCAAAATGAAGAACCTTAGAATTTCAATAAGCTACACAGACTATTTTGCATGACATCACTTGAATGTATTTCACTTATACCATATAGCTTGCAAAAAAGAGCATAACCAGGAAACAATATAGAAATTGTGAATAAATATCTTTTAAAAAATATTATTAAGATATAAGCAAAATATTGTATACCATTTAAAAAAAAAACAAATTCACCAGGCTAATTGTCAAAAAACCAAAAATATTTTTCTTTCTAAGAGTAGCAAACAATGCATTATTCGTTCTCTCAAAAATCCCCAAACCAAAACCAGGAGCAAAGTCCTTAAGCAGCTGTGATAGAATGACAGTATGTCACTTGGGAATAAAAACTTTAGATCCTTCTGAAAATTCATTTTGCATATAAAGATTTTGAGAACAAAGCAAAAAGAAGAAAATGTGTAAGTTTTTGTTACTTATACCTGAAATTGCTGAGATTTTTTTTTTTATTAGCAGATAGTTATAAATTCAGAAATTCTTCTGTTAAATTGGAAAGAAAACTACCAGTTGTGACAATATGTAACATTCTATATTTTTATGAGAAATTTCATTTTAAATGAAAAGAAGTAATCATGACTAAATATTATTATAAATGGAGAAGAACATTTTATTTTGTGAAAGAAAGCAATGCAAGGGAAAGAACAATTAGACATGTTCAGTACAGAAATAATTATGACTTCTTTGATTCCCGTGTAATACGCCATATATTTTATCATGACTGTGGAAATAGCCATGTTGTTATGTCTTTGTTCTTTATAATTAATGAAAGGTACCAAACCAAGTAAGGTAGGTAGCTGACCTAGAAGCAATTATATATGCTTTGGAGAGAAAAAATATGTCCTGATTAAGGGTTGCTTTGATGAAATTAATAAGTCAAGACCAGCTCAAGGAAGTGCGCTCATTCCTAACACTACTATGTTGCTTTCAAAACCAGAGGTGCTCTCTCCTCATCGCCTATGAAGAGCCTCTACCAGCACACAACTGCACATATCCCAGATGCCCTGGTGCTCCTTTGTTGTCCATGAAGTTCATGTTGATATTGTTAAAAGCATTCATGCTACAATTCACATGATGAATTGCAGGCCAGACTTTCAAATAGAACAATTTGTAGCCTAAACTCCCTTGAGTCTTTTGACTAGCTATGTAATAAATATAAAGGTTATTTAGGCTTATTTCTTAATATGTTTATATTTTCACTGCAGATACCTCCATTAAATCAGATGGATCGTACTTTTCGTAATTTTTTGTCCTGTCTTTAACTGTTGTTTGTCATGATACCCTTCTGACTTGGATTACAAGCTGTGACTTTTCAAAAGCAAAAACACTAGCTGTAAATGTCATGGGAGTGATTCAGCAGATAAATATTTCTAATAGAGACATCTATGGTTAAGTGGGGGAAAAAAAAAAAGGCCCTACCATGACAGATCAGGGGAATCCCACCTTTAGAAGTGCACCTTTTCTTTCCACTGAGAAGAAACAGAGTTGAGGGACTCTAAATGAGATGCTGACCTTTGTTGCAGATATGCTAAGATACGATGTGGAGATTCAGTTTCACAAATACAGACATTTGATGCAATCCAAGGTCCACAGGGTATATGTTCCATCTATGTCTTGCTCTGCAAAAGGGCTTGTATCTCTTTTTTAGGTCCCGTGAGGATGCATCTGATATTTCAGGGCATCTCAAGTAGCATTAGATNCTTGAGCTGGGGAGCCCAGAACTGGACACAGGACTCCAGGTGGGGCCTCACCAAGGCAGAGTAGAGGAGGAGGATGACCTCCCTCCACCTGCTGGCCACACTCTTCTTGATGCACCCCAGGATGCCATTGGCCTTCTTGGCCACAAGGGCACATTGCTGGCTCATGGTCATCCTGTTGTCCACCAGGACTCCCAGGTCCCTTTCCTCAGAGCTGCTCTCCAGCAGGTCAGCTCCCAACCTGTATTGGTGCAGGGGGATATTCCTCCCCAGGTGCAGCACCCTACACTTGCCCTTATTGAATTTCATAAGGTTCCTCTCCGCCCAGAATATTCAATTATGATCCTGAATCCATTCCAGAGTGTTTTAAAAGAGTCATTTTGGTAGTAATTTGCAAAGCAGAAAGTCTTTCCAGCTTCCCTCTTCATTCTTGAACACTCCAATATGAAATGTTGGGGAAATGTGCATCTTAGCATTCTTTCTATAAAAATTCGCCACCTGGATTTTTAAACTATCCTTTTGTTGGTCCTAGAAATTTTGCTTAAAGGGACAGTCAGAAAATATCATCTGCTGTACTTTATTATCTTTATCATTTAGCTCAATTAAATGAGGACGAGAATCTTCCAGCTAAGAGCTTTGACCTTTGCAAAACACTTTATCTTATTTACTTTTAGAAGTAAAGTTTCAGCTTAATTATTTTCAGAAAACATTTAATTGCCCAAATACCCCTTCACAACAAAGGGAAATGCAATATAAATATTATTGGAAATTCAATACACAAATATTTTCTTAATAAAAAGTAAGTATTCTGTGTGTTGGGCTTTTAAATATAGTGATGACAATGGCAAATCATTATTTAATTATGATAGGAAAATTATGTCTAATCTCCACTGATTTATGAGAGTGTGAGACTAGTTAATTCTTGGTCTGTGTCATTAATAACCTGCATAGAGATGAAGCCGAGCTGCTTTCTTGTAATATCATGACTCTTGCCCCACCATTTTCTGCTAATTCTTATTTTATTGAATTAATTTCTTTATTCCTAGTACAATAATTCACAGAAGGTGACCTAGAAATTGATTGTTCCTGCTGAAGGGCTCTGTATATCTTTGTAACAGCACCCTTGCCCCAAAGTCTTGCAGTCTCCACAGACAGAGAACCAAAGCTCAGACAAATTAAAATATCCATAAGGTTAGTCAAAGCGCATGTAGGTAGCTCCCAAATTAACTCAGTGACTTTTAATTTAGATTTAACTTCTACAAGTCTTCTTGTTAGTCGCACATTGCAGCTGATAGAAGTTGTGTGAATTATTTAAGCTCTTATTGTAAAATAATATTTCTTTGTTAGTGTAAACTGGATACCTGACAAAGCTTAGGCCATAAAGATGCTTTGAGTTCATGTCCATTCAAGTCAGATCTTACCCCAAAATATCTGACCATCGTGGAAGCCACTTCTTCAGACCCAGGAAGCAGATCTTGCAAAATATTTGCCAGATAGCAGAATTTATGCCCTAGCTGGGTGTTGGGAATTTCTGGGCAGGGATGAACGACTAAGAGAAATAAGCTGAGAAACCTCTGTGGGTCCACAGACAAAGCAGCTCAGGGTAACTCTCCCACTCACCCAGAAGGGAGGTGGTGACAGGAGGTGGAAAGTGAAGTGAATTAGGTGGCAAGATGAAGCCTAAACTCAGCCACAGTAGCTTTATTAGAGAGATTCAAGAGCTTTATTAGAGAGAATCAAAACTTCAGTGATTATCAGCAATACCATGCTCACTTTGACTCACTTCAGCCATTTGGACATAGTAGAACCGTTTCTGTATTTAACCACAGTTAAACGGTGTTAATGATATTTTTAAAATAAGTAAAATTAAAAAAAAAAAAAAAAGTGACTGCAGACCTTGCAATAAATTCCAAATGAGGAAAAGAAAAAAAGCCAAACCAAAAATTAAAATAACAGCCCCCTTCATAAACTCCTCTTTCTGTTAAGCACCACTGCTACTGTAGCCACACATACTAGGATCAGATTTGCTGCATTAATCAGAGCAGAAACATGACCTGGATCCCTTATAGAAATAGTCTTTTACCTGGTATTTCACTAAAGCAAGCTACCCTGCATCACAGCGAGACTCTCCATGTGCATTTGCAATGTTCAACACTTCCCAAACACTTTCATCTCTCACCTGTGGCTTTTTTGTCTAACAGATGTGATAGACTGAATTGTAGAGTTATGAGAAGATTATCCTAGATCTCTGTCCTGATTTCTTTTGCCTGTTAGTTTTCTAGCGTCATCTGAGAAGTTTGTACTATTGGACTCATATACATATATATAGGTATGTATGTATATATATATATGCAAAACCACATATCACCATATGATAAAATAGAAACTGTAAGTAAAAAGTAAATATTTACCAATAATTTTTCTTATAGATACGTATTCGTATAGAAGTATATATTCATACATATACAAGCATACAAATATACATATACCTATATGTATATGATGTGAGGGTGGTGAGACACCGGCCCAAGTTGCCCAGGGAAGCTGTGGTTGCCCCATCCCTGGAGGGGTTCAAGGCCAGGCTGGATGGGGCTTGGAGCAGCCTGGTCTGGTGGGAGGTGTCCCTGCCCAGGGCAGGGGAGTTGGAAATAGGTGATCTTTAAGGTCCCTTCTAACCCAAATCTTTCTATGATTCTATGATACGTTCTATATACACACATGTACATAGACAGGCCCCATGTTTTGAATTAGATAGATTTTTCCGTCTATCTACAGAATAACAAGAAATATGAGAAATAGTCACTTGTAAGATCTACATAAATTAAGGGCTATGTCTTACATAACATTTATAAGAGCTTTTAGTTGATAACAAAGGCTTATCAGCAATTTATTTCCCTCATTTTTGGTTTTACCCTACATAAGTTTCTGGCTTGTGTGATTGATAGCCTTTGGTCTTTAAATCAGAGATTACGAGAGACTAAAATATCAATATGTTTGTTTATTTCTTAGCTTTTTACTGCTATTAGTTTTTCTATTTCAGATGGCATAAACCTGACAATTAAGCACACCATTAAAGCCGAATCCAGTGACAGGCAGTCCAATCAGTATAAAATTATTAGCATTCTGATTTTTTTATTCAGAGTTAGGTATACTTAATGGTCAGCTTCAAACTACCTTAAAAGGATAAAAAAAAACACCCAACCAAAAACAACAAAAAACCAGCATTCTCTGTGATATATTTGTTCGCGTCACTCTTGTTTCATTCATTTAACCCTTCTCTGGTTCAAGAGCCCTAATGCACTTGAATATCCTTGCAAAGCTCTGCTGTGACCATTTATGGTATGTTATCTTCATTAAATCATTTTATAAGAAACAGCATATACCTATCTTCCAGTCTGAGACAGAATGGCACCATCTCTCCCTACTGGACCACCTTGACTATTACTGTGTTCTGTCAGCTGCATTTCTGCCATTTGGCTGTTTTTTTCATAAGCCTCCCATTTTGATCAATTAAATCAGTGTATGGTGTGATATGCTACAGCTCAACACAAGGACTTGATTGTGTAGTACTGGCCACAATGTTGGCATCACACCCCTCTGATACACACAGAGATGAGGGCTCCCACTATCCTAGAAGACACAATGAGTAATCTCTTGCTGTAACATCCACCAGAATACAGGTTATGAGTTCAAAAGTTATGTCAGCTTCTTCTAAACTAAAATAAATTAAATAAACTTTTTGACAGCCAATATGAACTCATTAGGAGAAGAATTTATCCTAATGGCTGAGCAATCACACAGAATGGAGCATTTACAGAAAAAAAGTTCAATGTTGCTAATACTAGAGAGCACCCCGGAACATCCAGTCAAGGACTGAGACATCACTGTGTCAAGTACTATACAGCCAAGTGACACAGACCTCAGCGAAGTGGATGAAGGATATGATGAAGATCATTTTTTTTGTACTGCAAATTGTCAGTTTGCCTAAATCAGGCAATTATGCTGTTTTTGCTAATCACAACTTTTCTCAAGATTTTAAAATATTGGCCTTTCTTTTTATAAAGGCAGTTTGGAATGTAAACTAACAATCACAGTAAAAATACACAAAAAGTATAGAAATGCTTCAATTATTCCAAATCATCTCTTAAAACATTTTTAAGCATGTGCATATATCTGAAAGTTTAACTTTTTATCCTGATTTTAAAAGATACTATTTTGAAATGGCAAAGGTACCTTCTTTCTGAAGGTAAGAAAACTAGGTGGCATGCACCTTTATAAGTCAGACTCTGACAAGATCATTTCACATTTCTTTCTTATATATATATTTTTTTTTTAATATTTGTAGTCAAGGGCTTAACTTGTTTTCTGTGAAATAGTCATACTGGAAAATTTTTATTTTCTTTTAATTTCTGCAGATAATATCTTTCTGTATGTGCTTGTTAAAATTGTGTGTGTATGTATGTATATATATATATATATGCAGATTCTAATATTCTTGCTCAGATTCTTAATATATGTATGTGAGGAGAAAAGCTTAAGCAAAGATTACAGAAAGTCACAGATATGTAGGAGGGATAGACAATTATAATGGAATACTGACATCATGTTTTATTAAAATATATAAACAAGTGATTTTATATAGAATCATAGAATCATAGAATCATAGAATCCTAGGGTTGGAAGGGACCTTAGTAGATCATCTAGTCCAACCCCCCTGCCAGAGCAGGGCCACCCTAGAGCAGGTTACACAGGAACGCGTCCAGGCGGGTTTTGAATGTCTCCAGAGACGGAGACTCCACCACCTCCCTGGGCAGCTTGTTCCAGTGCTCTGCCACCCTCAAGGTAAAGAAGTTCCTCCTCATGTTTAGGTGGAACTTCCTATGCTCAAGTTTGTGCCCGTTACCCCTTGTCCTATCACTGGGCACTACTGAAAAGAGCCTGGCCCCATCCTCCTGACACCCACCCTTCAAGTATTTATAAGTGTTAATTAGGTCCCCCCTCAGACGCCTCTTTTCCAGGCTAAAGAGACCTAATTCCCTTAGTCTATCTTCATATGAGAGGTGTTCCAGTCCCCTAATCATCTTAGTAGCCCTATGCTGCACCCTCTCCAGCAATTCCTTGTCCCTCTTGAGCTGGGGAGCCCAGAACTGGACACAGTACTCCAGGTGGGGCCTCACCAAGGCAGAGTAGAGGGGGAGGATGACCTCCCTCGACCTGCTGGCCACACTCTTCTTGATGCACCCCAGGATGCCATTGGCCTTCTTGGCCACAAGGGCACATTGCTGGCTCATGGTCATCCTGTTGTCCACCAGGACTCCCAGGTCCCTTTCCTCAGAGCTGCTCTCCAGCAGGTCAGCTCCCAACCTGTACTGGTGCAGGGGGTTATTCCTCCCCAGGTGCAGCACCCTACACTTGCCCTTATTGAATTTCATGAGGTTCCTCTCCGCCCAGCTCTCCAGCCTGTCCAGGTCTCTCTGGATGGCGGCACAGCCTTCCGGGGTGTCAGCCACCCCTCCCAGCTTTGTGTCGTCAGCAAACTTGCTGAGGGTGCACTCTATATATAATTATTTCTTAATCTTATTTATAATTCCTGCTTTTGTACACCTTCATCAGATTTTTAAAAACTTTAATGCAGATTCAATTACACGCCACTAAAGAACTTAAGATATACCAAGGAATTAGATAAAAATTCGGTAAGTAGCAGCTAAACATAACAATATAAGAAATTTACCTTCTTTATGAAATCTAGACAAAAGAAATTGTTAGTTCTCCTTGGAGCTGTTTTGATAAAATAATATCATTAATTGATTGCATTTGTTTTTTTCTCAAAAATTAATCTTTGTAATTCTGATTTCTCTCTTCAGATTTGCTATTGTAATTAACCCTCACTTGCTGAAGAGATTTGAAATTGCTACTGATTGTTTAGGTTCTCACTGAGTAAAGCTCATGTTCAGTGCTAACTATATGATCATATCCATGGATTTAAAACTCAATAGATCCATATTCGGTCTAAACTCACTTGGTACAATAAACATTACTATGGCATGATATACATTCAGCTGTCTTGAGTCATGTCACGCTCTGACATCACTCATTCTCAGTAAAATGAATCATATCATTTACAGAAAGAAGCACAAGTCAAGCCCAAATTATGGAAAAGAACATACTGAAAAAAACTGGAAAATAATACTATGCCATTAATCCAACAATAAGGACAAGTTTCTATAGCTGAATACAAAATCCTGCATAATGTAGTGCTCTTTTTTGAAGATATATTTGGTCTATCTGTTGCTCTCTAAGTTATTAAAAATCTTGTTTCTCTTAAGAGTGGCCCTGAGTTTGATTTTTCAATCAAGCTGCAGCTTAGTGAGAGTATCTCTTCTATCTAAATGCCATCAGTACCTGCCATAAGCCACAGTATCCTGCATCCGCTCCTAAATTGCTGGACACAACAGTGATATAGATACGGTCATCCAAGACAAGACTATGTTTCATGCATTAAAAGGTTCTGTACACAGACTGGCCGTGTTCTTTGACAAAATACAGAAAAAAAGCACCCTGAAGCTTTAGGTAGTGAAGTTGAAATAACAGAAAAGTTCTTAATGAAAAAATTGAAAATCATGTTTTTCTCATAGCTATCACATGATCCACACTAGGACGTAATCAAGTTATTTAAAAGATCTTTAACAAAGATTTGTAACATTCGTGTCAGAAGGTTGTGAATTAGAATTGTACAGTTCTGTAGTTGGAGGGGGTTTGAAGACATTGGAGGTCCTTCCCTTTCTTTCAGGTCAGGATTGCATCTACATCATTCATGGCAGATGGCAAATGCACCTTCAGTTATGGAAACTACGGCATCCAGGCTAATTAATTTCTCTTACATTAGCCTGGCCCCATTATTTCTTATTCTAGGAACTTTAGATATGGAGCAAGCATTATTCTCATCTCTGTTCAGAAGATTCTGTGTATCTGAGGACTATTTTCATATATTTTATAATTCATCATTCATTTTATAAGTTCAGCTTCCCCAGCTTTCATCAATGGTTTTGTTTTCTAGTTCAATCATTCTTCATTATATCCTCAGTTCTGTCTGCAATGGACCCACATCTTTTTTGAAATGTGAGGTCCAAAACTAGACATAGTATACCAACTGATGTTTTTTTCTATACTCTGGAGAGAGCAGGACTAATTTATCAGTGAGATTTAGTTTCAGATTTGACACTAGATGTCTTTTAGCCTGTGCTAAATCATTCATATTGACAGTATTAGATAGGTATCTGTTCTTAATGGGAGCGTAAGAATCCAGTGAATGTGAAGACAGAGCTAGATATCTAAATTAGATGTTTTAATCTGTAGCTTTATGCCCACAGCATGAGCAGCATGTAATCATATTTATATGCAGCTCCATAACATTTTTCATTTTTTTGCAAGACTATGGCATTGTCCCTTGTTTTCACCTTCAATTCACTGTAAACTCTAGACCATTTCCTATGGAAACAACCTCCAGCCATTTATTTTCTACGGTAGAGCTGTGCAGCTACTAGGTCTGGTAGGCAGCTCTTACTTCTATAAAAAACATTTTATTTTTTTTTTTTAAGGCTGTTGCTCTAGTTTATCAAGATGAGTTTGAATTATAATCCTATCATCCAACACACTTGCAGTGCCTTTCAGGTTTGTGTCAGCTGCAAATTTTACAAGCATACCTTATATTTTTTGATTCAGGTTATTAATGAAATAATTGAATAGTAACAAACCCAGAAAAAAAAAAAAAAAAAGCCTAGTAGAGCATCACTCAGTATATTCTGAAAACTAACTATTAATGATAACTCTTTGAATATGGATATCCAGCAAGCCTAAATTCTACCTTTGTCCCGAAGGCTATCGTATTCAGACAAGATATAATTCTCAAAGAATATGTTCCACTAGCCTGAATGCTCTGTATGCACCTATATGGAAGTATAGAAAAGACAGATGACTGTCTCCGGGTTTACTACTGCTGATCATAGCAGGATGACTAAGTCATCTTTCTTTTACAGCAGTTAGCATGACTCTGTTTTCTGGCTGCATGCTAGCTGGCATTTCCATGTGACAATGGATAATGCTCTTACTTGGCTTAATATGAGGAAGCTTCCCTGGGATCCTTCAGGATCATAAGGGTTAGGCCCCCAGGTGCCTAAAAATAATAGTATCATTACTTATAATAAAATGCTTATAAGACTTATAAATTACTTATAATAAAACATGCTTTAAGAAATGGATTATTATGCAGAAAGAGGATGTCACTGATGATACCACCTGTTTTCTTCCAAAAAGCAACCTGTACTCCATGAACCTATCCCAGAAGAAAACTGCGGAGCCAATTCTTGGCGAGAGTTAGTTTATGCTTTCTTGTATGACAGCTTTAAGTGGCTCCTGGAGCAATAAATGAAATGTGATGGAGAAATAAGTGACAAGTCTAGCTGGTCTGTCTAGCTGTCTTGTGTTCAGAGTGACTGATTGTGTTGACTAAGTAGTGAGTATGGATCTGGATGTCACCACACACACACATGCAAAAAAACCCAACCAACCAACCAAACAAAAAACCCCCCAAAAACAAACTAGCTTTTTTTTGAGTAATTTTCACAGGATTATATCTAAGAAGATGTGGTTTTCTTTTACCTTGCAGGTAACAGTGATAAATGTATGGTATCATTTGGAAAATAGTTTTGTAAGTTGGATAACTCTGTACACATGTGTTGTCTGCAGTCTTTACTGTTATGCCAAGGTACAAACTAGGGATGTGGAGAATTGAAAGCTTGTTATAGTGGTAATTAGAGATGATGAATCAGACTCGATAAAAATAAACTGTATATTCTGGCCATTGTTATGAAAAAAAGAGTCAGTTTTAGACATAATTAACATGAAATAACACTGCTAATATTGACAAAGCATTTCTAGATTTCATACATGACAGTAGAACGAGTTAAAATATCAAGTCTAAAGCTAAGCTACCCACTGATCTGAAAATTCTATGTCTTCACTTGCAGGGATAATTTAACTTGGGACAATACACATATTTTCCCATTTCTCCACCTCTCCTGCTCTTACATAGGAGTTCAACGCCCTTCATCTTGTCTGCTTGTAAAGCAGCTCTTGAAACACTTGCTACAGCCTCTCGCAACAAAATAAATTGGTAGAAGTGGATAAGCAGCTACTTTACAAGCACCTAAGACATCTCTGTAGTGACATATAAAAGAACATCTGCAAGTGTCAATATGTAATCTGTCCCTAGTCATTACCAAGGACATAAAAGACTCATGTCTGGAGTGGATAAAGTAGAGAGTTCAGTAGGTTTTACAAAAAACTGTACAAAAGCCATCATCATTGCTTATCCACATTTCAGAAGGGTCTTCAGGCCATAGTGGCAGAATCATTACCTTCTATCTACAGATATGAAATTGGACTGCGTTTTGGTCATGCTCTAAAAAGATGGATGTAGTCAGTCTAAATAATTGCAGGGGTTGGAGCCTCAAAGGTAGCTAGAGAAAGATGCAGTGTGTGTGCATACCTACATAGCTACATACGTATATTTATGCACATGTAACTATTCTGAACACGTTTCAGAATCCATTCCTAATACCAAAGTATTTGATTCAGAGCAACAGCTACCAACATGACTAATGAAAATTTAATTAGCTTGAGACACCCGACATGCCTCAAACAAATTCAGAGGATTTAAACTCATTATTCCTTGATAATACATTTTTATATTGCAAGCCTGATGTATTATATATTGGATCATGAAGCCACCATTTACATTGCATCAAAATGAGATCCAAATATGCATACAGCTCCTTTTACTTAGTTAGCTCTATTGTTACCTCTATTATCTATATTCAGGGGAAGTTTTTAAGGAGTGTGTAAGAATTTGCTGAATATCATTGGTAGAAAATTTTCTTGTGTAGCAAACACAATTTTCAAATGAGTTCTTTTAATTTTTCCGTACCCTTTGTGATTTTTCCCAAGCATGACATTCATGCTTGAATGAAGAATTCCATTCAACTTGCAGTCACCCACCTGACTGCTCAGCCTGCTCAAAGAAACAACAAGAGGTGACGCAGATCTAGTAAAGTTGAATGACAGGAAAATCAAAGTTATAGCAAATCCCTCAGCTAAGTGATTTGAGAGGTCAAAGCTCCCTGGCTGTTTGCTAATAATTCATTTCATGTTATTTCTAGACTTTGTAAAATTTTGTGCTGTTCAAGATTTGCTTCCAAGAGCTAGTAAGTGACAAAATAAACCTTTGAAAATAGTTGATGGGGAAAAAAGCAACAACCTAAAGTTAATATTATTACAACTCTGTCTGCAAACATATTAAATTCAGTAACAACATTGCCTTTTGAAATACTATACTGGAACAAATAATTTTCTGTGGGAGAATAATATCCTTGTAATTTAGATCTGAGAACCTGTTCATTACGCTCACGCTGAAAATCGAGGGTTTCTCCCAGCAGTGCAAGTTGTAGTGTTTCATCCAAACTAATTTTTAAAGTTTCAAATGGTCAAGCTGACAAGACCCCCTTGGTGACACCCTTCTCAAACTAAAGAGTTGTAAATGTCAGAATACTGATATTTCAGCTATTATTTTTTTTCCCATTTCTGTGTTTCATTGACTGTTAAAGCTTGCCCCTTTTCATACAAACCAAAGGACTTTAATGTCAGACAAATTCAGACTGGAAAAAGAAGAACAAAAATGCAATATAAATAAAAGTAATTGAAACCTGAAATCTATATCTAAATGGGGTGGAACACAGTCTCTGTAAAAGAATTACTTAGCCAGAACAAAATTAGGAGACCGAACACCAGGATGGCTTTTTAGTAAATCCTGAGGAAGACCCAGAAACTTTTTGGGAATGTGCCAGTTAGCACAGGACAAAATCCCTTGATGGACAGATCTAGTTTAACAATATTGAGAGTTAAGATGCACTGCTTGGGAACATTTCCAGGCGCTGTTTAATTTACAGCTATGAATGTCGTCACTACATCCTTTTTGGTGCACTGCGCTGTAGTAGAGGTCAGATTTGATTAGTTCATTCTCTCTTCTGAATATCAGATCTGTGATACACAAGTCCTAAGGGACATCACCGTGGAGCTTTCTTTGAAAGTCTGACCCTATCAAACAGCATTGTGAAGTGCTGAGAGCTTTACTCAAAAGAAAACCCATATTGAACAAAGTCTGAGAGAAAAAGAGATTTCAGAGAAAGGCAATTTAGAAAAAAAAAATATGGCCTATAGAAGTGGTAGATCTCAAAATGCTACAGCTGCTGGTTAATGAAAATTTTCTTACCTTTGCTTCCTTTCCTTCATGCACCATTTGATGTACGCAGGCTGCATTTTTGATGTCAAAGTCATTGTTTTCCTTAACATAAGGACAATTATTTGCACAATGATTTTTCATGCTCCAACCTGAGCCAGGACATGCTGGATATCTAAAGTGTCAAGTAACCTAATATAATGAATGGAGGCTCGGTGAGAAGCAAAACCAGTCACTGTAGCTGGATGCAGGGTTACACACCTTGTGGACAGCTTTATGGAAGTACTATACTGGGTGTATAACCCTGAGGATAACACCAGGCTTGTGGTAATACAAGGACCATAGTCACGAGTGCTTAAAGGTGAAGTTTTTCATATGAAAGAGATGGAGATCAGCTTAAAAAATCAACCAAACAAACAAACATAAAAGAACAGATTAGGCGGGACGAAATAATACAAGGAAAATAGCAATAAGATATCAAAGCCTTGTATTTCTGTCTCGCTCTGTCGATGAGGATGAGGTCAAGAATACAATCCTGCACCATTCTCAAAGTACTTTACCTACCTCACCTCACTAATCTATGCACTCTTGTTCAATACAGATACAACTGAGGGAGCACTGTTATTATTACTATTATTACCATCTTGATTATTATTATTAAACCAATAACAACACAACACATTGTTGAGTTACAAGTTTCAAAACATTTTAAGTTAATTACATGAAATGCTGTTTACAATGCTGTAGACTGAAGCACTTCTGCTGTTTTCACACTACCCACCTTCCATATTTTAAGTTTTTCCACCAGGAATTTGGGGGTAATAGTAACAAATTAGAACTTTAAACTGATTTTTAAACAAGGTCTACCTCCATCTGTTCCAGTGCAGCTCTTATACTACAACCCTGATGAACTCTTCTAGACACAAGTTTTGAATAAAAAATCACTACATAAAACATAAGAAAAGCTTTAGATAAAATTTAACCCAGGACAGAGAAAGAGGGAGATTTGAAATGCTCGTTCTTGTTCTTGCAAACGCCTACTCTTGTACTTAATTTTAAGAGTAACACTAAATTCATTAACTTCTTGTAAGCATACTATGCCTGTAGGAAAAGACAAGTACAAAGTAACACAAGGTTTGGTAAACAAAGGAATAAAGAAAACAGAAATTCAGAATGGCCGCTTGTTTCTCAACATCCTTTCAGGACAAGAGTTTATCCAGCAGGGACAGCCCAGCTGCTAACCCTGCTGCAAGCACAGAAAATTAAAGAAAGAAAAACTGTGGAGACTTCATTCATAAAATTCAATAAGCTTGGCTAAGCTGAAAGGAAGCTTTCACTGCTCCCCCTATTCATTTCCTGGCTTTTTTTCTCCTTTTGTCATTTTCTTTTTCTGTACACACCAGAAAACAGGCTTTCAATGAGAAGTTATTTTATCAAATAGTAAATAACGCCGGATCTGCCAGTTTTCTGTACCTTCCCCATTTACCTGACAAAAAGAACTTGCACTTCTGGGTCTGAGCACGATGGCAGTTACCACCATTGATTCACAAATTTCACCAGGCTGCTCTGGAAGGACCATAACAGCACCTCACTGTCAGATTAACTCATTCTTAAGTGATGGATGAGAACTCATTTATACGTACAATGCTTTAATTTTGTTTTCCCAAGCAGTAGAAATAATATGCCACTTATAAGAGTATCTGATCTATTTATATTTCAATTCCATTACAACAGTTTAACTAGTTTTGCATATTTAATATAGCTGTTGATTTTAACTATTATTTTTACTGAGATAGAGTCAATGATCTTAGACTAAGGTTTCATTGTATAAACTGTAAGAAGGCAGCATTCTCAAGGGTAAGGGCTTTTCCAACTGAATTTCAGAGACTGTAGGTGGAGACAGAAAAAGAAAGCAAAGGAAAAAGAATATCTATTAATAGAATGAGCAATGATTAGAACCAATAGTCCTGCAGCTACTCCGCTTTCATACCTCAAGTCTATTGTAGACATCACAGAATAACTGTGGTTTTGAGGGCAAAATTATCCCTAAACCTCTAGGAGTTTCTGTTACCCAAGGGGAAAGTGTGAGGAGAAATAAGAAAATATTTGTTTGAAAATCTGTCCAATGAATGACAGATTTTATCTATAGGACAAATTGGGAGTAGGAAGTTAGCCTTTATTTACTGAGCAAGCATGGGTTAAGGATGCATATGAAGAGCCTGGAAAATGGAAGCATCCAGCTTAAGCTTAACGCAAAAGAGCAGGGAAATGTAGGAGGAAGGAGGACATAAAAGGGAAATGGGGTGAAAAAATTATGAAAAAGATCCTTGTAGGAAAAGTTTGGATGGATGACACCAAAAATTATGGTCTTTGTTGAGAAAGGAGAAAATCATATTGCAGTCTTCAAGTACAGAAATAAAGAGAGCTTGGATAGGAGCTGTGACACCTATAAATTATAATTATGTTAATAATTATGTGGTTAGTTTTACCTTGAACTGAGATATAAGTAAGATAAAATACTGTAAGCAGCAATAGTGTGTAAGTATTTTGTAACAGTGTCATGGCATGGGCAAACATAGTCTAAAATAAGCATATTTAAAATAAGTATGTAAGCAATGCGAGCAATAAGGGGGTAAGCAAGGATTTATGTAGTTGCAATTAAGAATCATGGTAAGAGCAGGTAAACAGCTACCACACAAGTAACAGGGTTTGCAAGACAAAAAAGAAATAATGAGATAAGCCCAAGGGACAGCACATAGGAAGGACATCCTGTCCATTAAACAAAAAACATGATTAGTAAAACTCAAAACAAGAAAGGGAGCCCTGGGAGCAGATGAGATCCCCTATCAGCCTCCACTGGGAGGGGAAAGAGTAGTGTAAAATCAGATGAACGAGCAAAGAAAATTTGGGAAGATGTCTGCTTTTGTTTTGATTTACTTCACTGAAGAGCTCTCAAGCCTGGTCACCTTGAGCTGGGAGACCAAAAACCATCAAGGGCTGTGGCCCTCCTCACTACACAGTTTCATTTCCATGATAGTGTACAGTCACAGGTGATTAGCAGGATAAGTGTTAAAGACTAACAGTTTTAGTGATAAGTACAGATAGTGATGACCCATTAGCATAAAGTGTGTTGCTAATGAATGAATCTAGTGAAATATTCTTTAAAATTTGAAGCTCATCTCATTTATCAACTCCTATTGTAGGGATCTCTAGTTTCCTCACTGATAAATACTTCTACATACATACAAAAATATGTTCAGTTACAACACTGTATTGTCTGGAAGCATCTTTCGAATCCCTGTGAAACAGGATTAGATGCTGATATTGACTTAAAACGGGAGATAAACAGAAGTTCTGGAAATACTAAGCTGTTGCTCATAGTACTTTGGCTTTGTTCAAATTCACTTGTGAGTATACGCTCAACATTCGTGTACCCAGTTGTCCAGACTGGGATTCTAACGAAAATTGCTATAGCTCCTATGTGAGCTGAGTTTCCTTTACAAGGAAGATGGTAGACACAGAGCTTTCACTTTAATATATACGAGTCAGTCTATAGATGTTCACATCCAGGAGCTCAGAACTTAGTAGTTTCAGCTTAGACATGAACACAAGGAGCATAAAGTATACTAAGGAATTTATCCAAGTTTGAGTATCAATAAAATAGCACTTGCCAGGAAAGGAAAAGGGAAAAGAAAATGCCAAACCTTAAAAACTTCTGTAAATATAGTATTAACACTAAAAAAGTGTATTCTTACAGGCACAAGTTTAGTGTGAAAAAACAAGAATTTTCAAACAGGGACTGATGTTGTTATTAAGTTTAACAAATTATTGAATCACAAGGTAAGGATTTGAAAAAATATGCAGTACGTTCTGAGTGCCAAAAAAGAAACCAAAGATAGTTTAGAAATATTAATAAGATTTCTAAAATCTGAACTAATCATGAAACTATTCCTCCTGAGTTTGATCCAAAGCTTCCATTGATTTAGCTGAATTCTGGACTCAGGTTTCACGTACCCACTATCAAGAAAGTTTTGTCATTTTTCACAGTAAAGGACCAACAAATGTGACCAGCTTAGAAGCAAAGGCATGTTATAAGATATAAAAGAAAGAGTCTACATTTTTCAGACTTGACCGATCAAGTCTAATTATATAGAAGATATTTTCATCTTAAATCCTGATTTATTTAATTAGAAATATCATAGAATCACAGAATGGTTTGGGTTAGAAGAGACCTCAAAGATCATCTAGTTCCAAACCCCTGCCATGGGCAGGGACACCTCCCACTAGACTATCTCTGCCCATATTAGAAGTTAGCCCTCAATTATTTGAGGATTAAAGTACATTTCCACTAAATAAGAATGGTCAGCTATTTCTTAATGTGTTAAAATAGCGTGGTAGTGAATATGGCTTAGAAATAGAGGAATTCCTGGACCAGTAATAGGGACCACGATGTCACATATAATGCTGTACCACCTGTATCCTACTAAATACTTTAGAAAGTTTGTTTGTTTCATGGCTTGCTTGCTCGCTTGCTTCCTTTTTTAAGAGAAGAGAAGACACTATAATAATATGAAGGAAATATGAAATCTCTTTTTTGCTTTGTTATACTTGGAAAATTATGTTGCATTTTCATGCTACTATTCCTCTTACCATTATGTCCTGGTTTATCCAATTACTTTATAAACCTTTACAGTAAGTATTTTACTTTATTCTCTTGTTCTCTTTCTTTTTGTTTTTTTTTTTTTTTTTTTTTTTTATTTTTCTTACAAAATC
>VXBO01005612.1:99407-128214 GCA_013400135.1 Rhinoptilus africanus | reverse complement strand
AAACTTTGAGGAATTCATCTCAATGTGAGTTCTTAGGAAATAGTGATTTATGTCATAATTGCTTCATAATAACAGTTTTGTATTTAAATTGGTGATAAATTCATGATAAAACAATTTCATGATAAACTGGGGAGGGCAGGGGAGAGGAGAGAAAATTACTCCCAGCAGCCAGTTGCAAAGAGCAGCACGCGTGTCCCCAGAGGGGCATCCTCTTCTCAGTGTTGTCTCCAGTGTATCAAGTGCTGACAAGATGCCTTTAATGATATTGCTTTTTCTGGTTTATGATGCTATTAGTGCTGAATGGAGTATATGTAATCAGGTGCAGATGCCTCATGCTGGTGGCAGTCATGTCCCATGAGAGCCCAGCATCATAATGGTACCTGGGCTTGCAGGTGCGAGACCATGAACAACAGTAGGGCAACAGCATGAAACCACAAGGAAAGACAATGCCTCAGAGGCGCTGAAAGACTGCCTCAATAATTAAGGGGAGGATTCGAGAGTGGCAAAAAAAAGAGACGCTGCAAAATTGCAGGTGGAAGGCCCTTTGCTTCACAAAGATTAAGGCAATTAGAGAATTGTGCAACAAGAGAAGGGACCAGAATTTCACCATAGAGAACTGGGAGATCTCAAGAACTAAAAATGTTGTATTATCCATTGATTCAATGATATAGACTTTCAGTAATATACTTAGGAGAAACCATCTGACCAAGTAGTTATCTTGGCTACATTTGCATTGAAAAGAAAAGAAAATGCATTTCTACAATGCATTTGTCTCATCCTAAAGCAGACATTGAAAAAGATGAGTTCTATCCTGAATATATCTGTTTATTCCTAAGGAGTATCAGGAAAGCCCTGTTTGACCCGTTCAGATGCTTTCATCTCCAGTAAGGTTCATAAAGAATATTCACAGCTTTGGAGAATAATAACAAATCTTTTCCTAGGAGATGGGATGTCTTCCATTTAAAGTAGCAGCTCCAGTGTCAGCACGCTGCAGCAGAGTGCTCTAGTGCAGTGCACGGGGAGGTTTCCTTAACCAGGGGAAGACCAAGGGGGTGGAGAGACCCGCCAGGAGACCAGAAGGTCCAAGAGCCATCAAGAGACTTCAGGGCCTTGGCACGACTGGTTAAGTATCAGGAGAACAAGGAGTCTTTTAATGTCTCCTTCCAGTTCCAGGGAAGAAACAAGAACACCCAGCAGATTAATGCCTGGGTTCATGACTGGTGTCACCAGCAGAATTTTGGTTTTTTGGTTATGGATTTGTCTACAAGATGGTAGGCATGCTAGGGACAGACTAGGAGTGCTGAAGCCCTTTGCAGGGAGGAATAAGCTGTTAATGGTGGTGGTTTCTTTTTCTTCAATTTAGGAGACCACTTAGGGTCATTTGTATGTTTTTGCTAATATGCTTTTACACTTTTGCTCTATATTTACTGGTCTGCAACTCCGTCTTACATCCAAATATAAAATATATGGTGCTGTTTATATGTATTATATACTTTTTCTGTGTTCTCTTTCTTACCCCTAAAACCAGTTTTATCTATCTTCGTATCTGCATTTCTTTAACTGTCCATGAGTGAGTTGATTATAGCTGTGGGGTCTCCAGTGCCAAACTTGTGTTCCACCTCTTATCATCCCATGCCTATACCCCTCTCTGCTGCATCCTGTATTTCCACTCTCAAGGCCTCTGCTATCGTACCAGACCCGTATTTCTCTACACTAGGTCATAGTTTTAGAATTGTAAAACTGTGGTTGCACCATAGAGCAATAAGCAAAATAAAACAAATCAGTCATAGCCAGCTCATCAGAAGAAAAGTTGTTGTTAAAGGTAAACCGAGTTAAAACAAAGCTGCAGTTTGGTCAAGATAATTTCACACAGAGCAAAGCTGACAACCTGTAGTCCAGAGGCCTTTCAAAATCAGTACAAAGCTTAGCAATGGCAATACCCTATTACAGGGCTATACGGTAACAAATGTGACACGGCCAAGAGCAATGCAAATGTAACGTATCATTAACTGTATTTACTAGGGAAACCTCAGGGTGAATTTCCCAGGGTGAAACCTCAGACAAAGTATTTCCTAGAAAATACATGAAAATTCCTTTCAACATGTTCAATAAATATTAATTGAAATGCAGAAAAAAATTCCTTGGGTAATCAAGTGAACGAAGACCCGGTGTTACATGAGTAAATGAGAAGGTTTTGGCTTGATAAATACAAGTTAGAGAGAATGCTGTGTGGGAGTGCACATAAAGAATGAAGACAGAGAGGAGAGAGAGCTACCAGTGAAAAACAGCCTTGGCACAACAGCAAATGAAAACAATGTATTTGGAAATCAGAACAAAATGCCCAAATCTCAGGGCCGTGGCACTTGGGAACAGCCTTTCAGGAATGATTACAGAGATAAGAAAATCTAACCTTTTCTGAAATGCCATTATATACTGGGGCTTCATGGAACACTGCACTGGCCTCAGTGCTGCATGGAGACCACTTCCAGTGCTGCTGGAAGTCCACAAATCCTCAGTTCCTATGACTGAGAAAATAATGTTTTTTACAATGACAGCTAATGAGATTTCACAGAAATTAGTAATGAATGAAGGGCTGAGCAATGGATCCCCATAGTAACAGGACAGTTCTTAGAAAAGATTTATCTGGAGAGAGTTAATGAACTCATTTCTGATGCTATCCTTTGAATTACTTAAGGTCATAACACTTCTAAAATATTCTAAGGGAAGTTGTTTGATTTATTTCAGTTTGGGTTGTTTGCCTCAGTTTCTACCTGGAATTAGAGTGGATGCATTTTTTCATTTAATCAGATTTTAATTGAAAAAGATGACATAAAAAGTTTTAATGATTTTTTTTGAGTTTTATTGTTTTCACATAAACACTTTTTTATTTACTTAAAATTATTCTTTAAGATTTCAGTAATTAAAATACAACCTTTACATTTCAAATTTATATTGCTTTCTCTATGCATAACTTGCTGACCCATCATGATAGTATTTTAACCAGTCTATTCTATTTTATTCTGACATTTAACTTATTGAGAACATCTATTTGTTACTACCAGCTGACACAGCTTATCTTCTGTTCTTTTTAGGTCAGTACGCTTCTTGGCTTTGACACTGACAGAAACTAAAGGAAATTGGAATTTCAGGTCTGGTTAAGACATACTCACTCAGGCTCTAAGTTATCTCTCTATTCAATAATATCTTCTCAAATCTAACAGCTAAAACACACTTCAGATTTAAAAAAAAAAAAAAAATCAAATACAAGACTTGTAAGATGAGAAGTGAGAGACTCAGGTAATGTTGGATATGAAAAACCGAGGCAGGCAGGTATGGAAAGTGCAAGGTCAGCTGTTGATGATACATTTTAATATGTAGCATTCAAACCGAACTAGTATTTTACGGTATGTTTGCTTTTGGCACTGCATAGCAAATCCTATTTGGAGTGACAAAGTCTTTTACTATTAGCAGTATGGGAAATCATAGATAGAATCATATAAACATACAATCATAGAATAGTTTGGGTTGGAAGGTACCTTTAATGGTCATCTTGTCCAACAGCCCTGCAATCAGCAGGGACATCTTCAACTACATTAGGTTGCCCCAAATGTTTGAGGTCGGAGTCTCATCCAATCTGACTATGAAGTTTCCAGGGGTGGCACATCTACCACTTCTCTGGGTAACCTGGGCCAGTGTTTCACCACCCTCAGTGTAAAAGAATTTCTTCCTTATATCTAGTCTAAATCTACCCTCTTTTAGTCTAAAAACATTCTCCCTTGTCCTACCACAACAGGCCCCAATCTTTCCTATAAGCCCTGTTTAAGTACTAAAAGACCACAATAAGCTCTCCCTTGAGACTTCTCTTCTGCAAGCTGGACAACCCCAACTCTCTCAGACTGTGCTTTTAAGAGAGGTGTTCCAGCCCTCTGATCCACATGTTGCATCCACATGTTCTGATTTAATAAATAAAGCATTTCTAATATAGGTATGTTTTCCTGCCTGTAAAACAGCTGGTATAATAAACTAATAAAAAATAAATATGAATTTACTGCAACATTTTAAATGACATGTTAAAATTCCATCCTAAAATATCAACATTCATATATGAGCTTTCTCTAAAGCCAAATATCCTGGAAATTTAGTTTTACTAGTAATTTTAAAAAGATTAAGCACTTCTTATTTGGAAGCAAAACATCAAACTGTCAATTCTTCATGACAATAATTTTAAATTTCTTTCACTTCTGATTTATGTGCTCCTTAAAGAATTTTTATGAATATCTTTTGCTAGCATATATGATTATTTTCTCACATTTATTGGTAAAAAATAATTTTATGTATAGTAAATATAAAATATATATGGACATACGATACAACTTTTGTTGGAGCACAACTTGTTTAACCAGGTTTCGTTATTGTTTGTAATTTATATTTCATAACACAGTACTATCCATGCTGGGTTTAATTTTCACAGTATGAACTCTATTTCTGCAAATTCTGGATCATCAAAACTAACCAAGAGTTTTGCTATTTTAGGTATTTTCTTCTTCTTTTTTTTTTTTTTAATAGCAGCCATTATGTAAGTANTTTTTTTTTTTTTTTCCATAGTATCTTAGCTCCTCTTCAGATAAAATGGAGAAACACTAACTTCCACATTTAAAGACAGGGAACAAATAACAGTGAGATTTAAAGAGTTGCCCAAGAACAGATAGCAGATTTCTAATACTGATGGAAAATGAAACTAAGTGCCAAGTATTTTAACCTGCCTGTACTAATTATGAAAGGAAGGGAAATGTTTCTTTTTGTTTTCATCTTGCATTTCCCTCATCCCAGCTCTTTACAGATATGTAATAAATAATGCACTCCCTTTGGTTCATCAATATATACAGATATGCCCCTGTAAAGTGACTCAAGTAGAGCCCATGTAAAGTGATTCAAGTAGAACACATCCTGAAGCACTGAAATGGGGTACAAAAACTGAGGTGAGAAAGGAATTGAGTTCCCCAGCAATAATCTCTCTGATGTTTTATAATGCCTCTAATTCTAGTTGGAGTAGCTGTTTTACCTGACACTGGTAATTCCAAAATTTTGATGACACCATGTGCCTTCTTTTCAGCATGGTTTTGCTGGACTTCTTCAGTGCAACTAAATAGGCCAAAGACTACCCTCTGAAAGTCTAAGGTAGCAGTTCTGCTAACCTCCCTCCTTACCCCTATGAGAATCAACAACTCCATTGATTTCATGATCGCTGTGCCCAAAACAGCATCCAAACATCACATCACCCACAAGTGATGGCTTCCAACTCCTGTTTGTTGTTTATGCTGCTTGCATTGGTGTAGATGCACTTCAGTTGAACTATTGATCCTGCCATGTTTTTTGAGGGAGAAACACTAATTCCTGTGTTTCTCAGGTGTCTCTGTGTTTTCTAACCCATCAACAACTCTTATATCTTTGCTGTTGCATATACCTCCATCCCCTATCTCCACTGAGACGTCTAAGATGCTGCACGTGTTAGTACAGGGATATTTCCAATGTGCACAGTACATAGTAGACTGAAGGACCTTGCTAGTGCACCATTCCTCAAACTTTGGCATGCCACCCTCAAGCTTGTCTGCAGTGAGCCTAGCTTTAAACCTTTCCCCCTTCAAAATCTAGTTAAAAGCTCTTTCATTGAGATCCGCTAACTCTTGCACAAACATCCTGTCCCTCTTTGAGACAAATCATAGAATCATAGAATCATAGAATCATAGGGTTGGAAGGGACCTTAGTAGATCATCTAGTCCAACCCCCTGCCAGAGCAGGGCCACCTTAGAGCAGGTTACACAGGAACGCGTCCAGGCGGGTTTTGAATGTCTCCAGAGACGGAGACTCCACCACCTCCCTGGGCAGCTTGTTCCAGTGCTCTGCCACCCTCAAGGTAAAGAAGTTCCTCCTCATGTTTAGGTGGAACTTCCTATGTTCAAGTTTGTGCCCGTTACCCCTTGTCCTATCACTGGGCACCACTGAAAAGAGCCTGGCCCCATCCTCCTGACACCCACCCTTCAAGCATTTATAAGTGTTAATTAGGTCCCCCCTCAGACGCCTCTTTTCCAGGCTAAAGAGACCTAATTCCCTTAGTCTATCTTCATAGGAGAGGTGTTCCAGTCCCCTAATCATCTTAGTAGCCCTATGCTGCACCCTCTCCAGCAATTCCTTGTCCCTCTTGAGCTGGGGAGCCCAGAACTGGACACAGTACTCCAGGTGGGGCCTCACCAAGGCAGAGTAGAGGGGGAGGATGACCTCCCTCGACCTGCTGGCCACACTCTTCTTGATGCCCCCCAGGATGCCATTGGCCTTCTTGGCCACAAGGGCACATTGCTGGCTCATGGTCATCCTGTTGTCAATGTACCCCATCTGTTGCCAGCAGGCCTGCTGTAATGTAGACTAACTCATGATCAAAACCCCAAAATTCTGCTGGTGACACTAGTCACAGACCCAGGGATTGATCTGCTGGGTCTTCTTATTTCTTCCCTCATCATTGCCGGGAACTGAAAGGATAGATTAAAACACTCCTTGTGCCCCTGACCCCTTAACCAGTCATACCAAGGCTCTGAAGTCTCTTGATGGCCTTTGGACTTCTTATTGCAACTTATCTCTGCCTACATGAAGAAGCAATAATGGATAATAATCCAAGAATCATACCAGGGTAGGAAGTTTTCTTGTTACATCTTTAACTTGGTCCCCAGATAAGCAGCAGACTTCCCTAAGAAGTGGGTCTGGTCGGCATATTGGACCTTCTGTTCTTCTCAGAAGAGTGTCTCCTATGACAATGATCCATCTTTTTTTTCCTTATGGAAGGGGGTTTACTGCTGGATGTAGGCCGACATAGCCTTTGTGACTCTTGAAACATAGATGAACTGTCATTCTCATCATTGTTTGGTTCCACTTGCAAAGCCTCATACCTATTATGCACCTGCGAAGGAGGAGGAGTCACAGAGGAGATGAGCCCACTGCACCAAGGAGGAACTTGTTACCTTTGTCCCCTATCCCTTAAGTCATTGCATTCTGGCATTTAGGGAGAGGACAGGGAATCCTCCACATCATGTGTCCTGTCCACCTGACAGGTCTGTCCGGGGGATGGCAGGGTGTGGTTCCAGTAGTCTGTCTGCCTCTCAGACTTGTTTATACTTCGCAACCTAATCACATCCTTACACACCTTTGTTATCAAGTGGAGGAGTTCCTCTCCCTGGGCCCACCTCCCACCGGTTGCTCACTGCTGCCATCAGGTACTGGTGTAAGAGCAGGGCACAGCCCACAGCCTGACTCCTGGGTGGCAGCATCTACCCATCAGAGCTGTCTTTGTCAATCATGGTGGGTGCAGAATTTAGGAGGACAGGGCCTTCTTCTGAGTGGATACCATTGCTCCCTGATCAAGCTGGCAGAGTTACAGCATCTTTCCTTAACGCCCTTCTGCACAAACCACTATGTTACATCCTTGCTGATGCGCCAGGTTCCATTTGTCTGCCCTGGTCACTAGCACTCCCTAAGGGCTTCTTTTATACATCTAGGGGCTTGGCAATAGTTGTTCTAGGGCTCCCCTAAGTCTCCTCAGCTGCTGTTGCACGATCTGCAGGCTCCTGGTGGGTGTCTCCACTTGGTTCGGTTCCCCCAGTTCAGGAAACCTCCCTGTGCACTGTGCTAGAGAGCTCTGCTGTGGGTCATGCCAGCATGGGAGTTGCTCACCTTGGTGAGTCTCTAGTGAGGGAGCTCTAGGGTGCTTTCTTATCTAAGAATTAAGTTCAGGCATGCTGTTCCTTTTGAATAACCCATTTTTTACCTTTTTTTCTTTTTTTTTTTTCTTATTAACTTCTTTTTCTATCAGGAGATTTTACATCTTGGATAAAGAAGAGGACGTTTTGCTACGCTTGCCTTGCTTTTAGGTGACCTTCATGCCTAAAATCATAGAATCATAGAATTGTCAGGGTTGGAAGGAACCTTAAAGATCATCTAGTTCCAACCCCCTGACCTGGGCAGGGACACCTCCCACTAGACCAGGTTACTCAGAGCCCCATCCAGCCTGGCCTTGAACACTTCCAGGGATGGGGCTTCCACCACCTCTCTGGGCAACCAGCTCCAGTGTCTCACCACCCTCATGGTGAAGAACTTCTTCCTAATGTCCATTCTGAAATGACCCATCTCTAGTTTTAATCTATTCCCCCGAGTCCTACCATCACCTGACATCCTAAAAAGTCTCTCACTGGCTTTCTTGTAGGTCCTCTTAAGATACTGGTAGGCCACAACAAGGTCTTCTTGGAGCCTTCTTTTCTCCAGATGGAACAACCCCAACTCTCTCAGTCTGTCTTTGTAGGAGAGGTGCTCCAGCCCTCTGAGCATCCTCGTGGCCCTTCTCTGGACACGTTCCAGCACATCTATATTTTTCTTGTAGTAGGGCCTCCAGAACTGGATGCAGTACTCCTCAAGAGGGTCTCACGAGAGCAGATCTTTAAAAATCATTGATAGAATGCTCTCAAGATCATTTGAGATATTTCTTACCTGAATAAAAATGGGACGCTAAAGTGCCTCTTTTTTTACCCTTTGTTTTTTTTCCATCAGGAGCTAAATTTAATTGCAGGCACAAATCGTAACGTTTTGAAAAGTACATACCTGAAGACCTTTTTGACATCATGCATGTGTCTGCAATTTTTTTATTCTTCCAAGGCAGCAAAACCAGCAACAGAAGTCTTTTCATTCTTTTATAACAGTTTGCCACTTGCATTTTTCACTAAAAAAAATAAATAATTATGCAGCATATTTTACAGTCTTATAATTAGAGATATGATATGGGTTTCTGTAGAAACTCTTCATGACACATTAATGGCACAGATGCCTGCTCGGGCATTTCATTTCCCTGTTAGTTTTAGGTGACTCTTTATAGCTGTGCTGTTATCTCTGTACTACCATGGCTACACAGCTACAAGGAAATAAAGCAGCTGCCTCGACGCCTTGCCTGAAATACACTGTAATATCCCTGGCAATGGCAAAACCATAATTTTTGGTGCCTAGGCGGTTAAAGGCCTGGAGTACTGCCACAGAAGAGAATGAAGGCTCACAGATGTGCCGTTTCTCTTGACTTTGATGGGTTTTAGTGACCTGGGCATGATCAAAACAAAGCAGTGCCAGTGGTATGGATAAAGCACAAATCTGAGTGTAGGCAATTTTGGAGAGAAGAGACTTTCGTGGCAACATAGGTATAACATGCGATGACAGAGAATGCTCTTCCATGAAAGGAAGATCTGCCTTCTGGGATTTGGACCAGACAGGCAAAGGGGCAGCTGTAGAGGCGAACATCTGAGAGTGGCAGCAACCAGGAAGGTGTTTGTGAAACGGATCCTGAACTGAGCTGAAATCAGTAATGGAGCAAGGGGGAGGTCAAGACAAATTCAAATTATTGGAATAAGCATAATTGCTGTGACCAGACACCCCATTTAGATGAATGTAAGTAAGATCACGGAACACGCAGTAACTAACTTGTTATTTTTTAGGCCTCTTCATTTGAAGCCATTTTTAGGTGAATGTTGTATCCCTAGTAAGTGATGTCCCATTCGATGAAGCCTACAGGATGGACAAGACTTACAGAAGAAGCACAAGATACGGATGTGCTCCATACTCCAAAATTAAACAAACAAGCAAGGCAGCTTTAGCCCCAGCAAAGCCAAAGAGAATTTCAGAACCACACCATCGTTAGCACGATAGAGGTGAGGACTCACCTCTGCTCCATGTCCATCTGGTGGCAACTCCCTGTGCATGGGATGTCCCTGCTCAGGTCTTCTTGGGGAGAGTGCGTTGTGCCGGGCGGCCCGTGTGTGGAGCGGCCGGGGCTGCCCCGTGCTGGACACAGCCGGTCCCAGCCAGTCCCAGCCAGCTCCAAGGGCCCCAGCGCAGGACACAGCCGGTCCCAGCCGGTCCAAGCCAGTCCCAGCTGGCTCCAAGGGCCCCAGCGCAGGACACAGCGGAGCCCCTCAGCCAAGCTGGGGGCGCCGGGGGGAAAAGAGGTTTGGGAAAGGGCGGCAGGCGGCCCAGGCAGAGGAGGAGGAAGGCAAGGAGGGAGCAGCAGCAGAGGGAGCCCCGGGGCGCAGGAGGAGGAGGGCAGGAGGTGCTGCAGGCCCGCAGCAGGGATCCCCTGCAGCCCTGCAGAGACCCCGCTGGAGCAGAGACCCCCCCTGCAGCCCGGGGAGGGCCCCAGGCCGCAGCGGGGGGATATTCCCTGCAGGAGCTGCGGCCCTGGAGAGCCCAGGCGGGAGCAGGTTGTCCCTGAAGGGCTGCAGCCTGGAGCAGGGAGAGGGGTGAGGAGGGAGGAGCGGCCCAGAGGGGCTGCCATGGACGGACCCACACCCCCATCCCCATCGCTGTGCCCCTTGGGGTGGGGAGAGGGGTCGGGAGGGAAGGGGGGAAGGTGGGAGTGAGAAAAGTTGGGTGGTCAGCTGTTCTTTTAGTGTGTGTTTCTCATGATGCAAATATCTTTTAATAGACAATAAATACTCACAGTTGGATTCTAAAGTCCTTATGAACCATATCACATACATGGTATTCACAACACTTAGTAATGTTTAATTCACATTTAGTGACACCAAAATGGTTGGAAATGCACTTGTGCTCTGAATACTATTTCTCATACAAGTTATGGAGAAGGTTCGTATTTGCATTTTTTCCCTTCATTCCTAATGTTATTTCTTCAGTCAAGTACTACTCCACAATGACACAATATCAAGATAGGGTTTTTTTTGTCTTGTGTTTAATATACATACTTTTACTCTTTAACTAATTTAAGGCTTTGAAAGAATAATTTTGGCTAGTGACATGTTTATTTTCAATAACTCCCATCAGCACTGACTGAATTATTCCAAAACTGAAACTGAATAGAATCCAATTTGAGACACTGTTATGTTCCTAACAACCTCATTGCATATGGTGAGTGATGCAAAGGCTGACAGTTCATAGGTGCAAATACCTGAATCTGTTTGACCAAAATATATGAGAGAGAAAGCTATTTGTTCAAGATATATGAGTTGAATATTCCTGACCCCAAGAAACCGAGGGATGGTGGTGATTAATGTTTTGCAAACTATTTTACAGGTAAACCAAGAGCAGTGGAAATTGCTTTTCTTGCAGACATGGACCGGGGTTGGGAGGGGGAAGGGGGTGGAGTTTATGACAAATCAGTTCCTTTTTTTCCATTCTGTGAAGTCTTGCATATTTCTTTGTCAGAATGAAAAAGAAATTTTTAAAAAAAAACCAAACAAAAAAAACACCAATTCTGTTTTCTCTTCCTATCCCCCACTCTATACAAGTTTTTTTGTTTTGTTTTGTTTGGTTTTTTTTGATATAAACAAAAGTCTCTGATTCATTGCGGAGAGAAAAAGATATGATTAGAATGAAAACTGATGCTTAATTTAATTCAACTTTCTCCACTTTACTGGTAGAAAAAAAGTAGTCAAAAAAGGGGCTCTAAAAGAAGGAAATAAATCAATATGTGGAATATATTTGAAGTTTTCCTGCACTTATATTCTCTTCCTTTTTTAAGAAAGAATATTTTGCTATCACTAGAAAAAAATCCTCAAAAGGGTGATTGAATGGAAGGTAGTATAAAAGCTTTCAGATATATGAACCTCCAAATATTTGACTGATGTGGATTCATGCCTTCAAAAAATACTTCCTTGTCTGCTAGTACTATTGCTATAGAATAGGTCTCTAGTATCCTAGTTCCTCAGAAAAAACATCCCTTCCCTATATTCACATAGTTTTTCCTTTAGGAAGAAAAGAGAGACAGTGAAGATACATAAGCCAGAAAGGACCACCTAGTGTGATGAAAAGATGAGCTCACTTTAGAGTGTTTTCTGCAGATCTCCCAAGTGATTTTTTTTGCATGCCATGTGAATATGTGGTAGAAATATTGCTTCTCTTAAAAGCAAATATTTGTGTCTGCCTCAAATTGTTATTCAATGAGAAATCATATACCTCCCTCATTGCCTGTGTTATGTTTTTACAGTTGAAAACAGCAGCGGTAAGTGACTATTGATTTGTTGCACAATTTCTTCTTGCATTTCTACTACATCACATTTATATACTACATAACCTCTGTGTGTATTCCTTCTTGGGCCATTATAGGACTTGTACATCAGTTCTCTCTCTCAACCCCAGAGAAAAATTCATCATAATATTAAACAAACAACTCACAGGTTCAAGTAGATTCACTTTCCAAGGTATATCTGTAGAGAATACCAACATAAAATATAACAGTCAGGTGCTCAGATGGTCTAAATCACTATAGGTCTACTTAGTGTTGCAGCTGTATTAATTTATAGTAGCTGGTTATATTATCTTGCCTATAGACTATCAATAAAGTTAATTTCCACCAAACCGAAATTAGTCATGAATCTGTAAGTAAAACAGTTACCAGCGGAAACTGTGACATCCTGAATTGCTTAAGTCAAAGGGTCCTATCTGCTGGACTGGCTTATTTGGACAGCATTGTGCTAAAGTAAACTAGATCAAAAATCTGAACGAGGTTAAGGTGCAAAACCTCATAAAGTCAGCATAAAACTATTACAGATCAAGACAATTCCTTTGTTAATGGTTAGAAAGGAGCAATGATTGACATAGTTTATTTTCCTGCCCCTTGGAGGTGAGGGTGACACTAAAGGAAAAAGAAGTTGGAGTAATAATATCAAAAGATCATAGATTTTATATGAACTAGGGCTGATAAAAGACTTCAGTTTTGCCATGCTTCACTTAAAAATATGTATCCCTCAATAGCCTGTTTTAAGCAGTTCTTTTTTGGATGCAATTATGTAGGCACAAGGAGCACTGAAGACACAAGTGTTCCTAATCCTCCTTTAAGCTTGAACATCTAACTCATAGGTGCAATATTGACTGCCTGGGAAAAAAATTATGTGAATCTTGGACACTAACACCTATGATCAAAGTATTTAACAGAACTCACTTTTTACCAAAAAATCTCATTGATAAGAGCAACAGCCAGGCACTTTTCCCTCTCTAAGGAAAAGTTACTATAAGTGACTGATGTGAAGGATCAGATCCTCTCAGTGCTTGTGGTGAACAGCTGATTCATGTATTTGGTTGTTTCCATTGTAGAGGGAGGAGAACCCATAAATTCAGAGATCCTGAATGGGTCTATGGGGGATGTTTACAGAAAGCTGTTTAGAAATGGGACAGTCTGGGCATCCACAGAAACCCAATGGGAGATACTTGCAGAACACAATTGTTCAACAGGGAAGTCCCTTAGTAATGTTCTACATAGGCTGCATGTCTTCCCTGAATCTAGGGAGGGTGAGAGAGTAGGAAAGATTTTGTTTCATGGGCCTAAATCTTCTAGCCCTTAGGGTCTTTAGGTGCAAGGAGCATGGCAGAAGGTTCTTTGCAAACTTCGCCTTGCTCTCAGATGCAAGAAACAGCCACTGCATGGTACAAAGATGGCCTGAAACACTACTGAACTTTTCCCACTAAAGAATAATTTAAAGGGATCTTGGAAGAGGAAGTGATGCCCTCAGTTCCTCCACCTTGGTTTTCCATTACCAATTGCTCCTAAAGGCTTAAACTAAACCCCCTGAAGTTCTACGTGTAGGGATGAAAACAACATCATCATCCATTTCTGCAGTATCTTTCACGTAGCATCCACTGTTTCTACAGTATCTGCCAAAGCTATCAGAATGTTTTTGAGTGGGAGAAGAATATTAATTTTAGATACTTCACAAACATCTGAGAAACTGCAGAAGTTGCTGTAGAAACTGAGTAGGGAATTTGATTTTCAGAGGTTCTGATCTGAAAGGTTCTGATCTGAGAAGTCCAGGAATTTTGAACTTTCTGTGCCTCTAATGAATTTTATTCTAAATTATTTTCTTATAACTTAAAGTCTGTCAGAAAACAGAATCATGATTTTATGATCCCTCAGATGCTGTGAGTGTAAAACTTCACTTGCCCTTCGTGAAGCACACAGGATTATCCTTGCTCACATGAAGGCAGAATTCAGATGTAGGTATGTCAAGAGAAAGATAAGGAAAAAAATTAATCAAAATATATAATAAGAAGCTTTTGGTAGTGATGGTCCTGGATATCTTCAGCGTCCTTATTTCTAACAACCACATTTTTGTCTCTACTTGAGAAGGTGTAGAAAAACAAAGCAGTAATTTCACCGGGCCAAATTCAATTGGGGATTACATTTGCATCTTACACAGTTGCAAGTAACTGCAACAATTATCTGAAGAATATTAATGGATTAGTCAAAACAGAACATAGTTGGTAATGACAATGAAGCCAAAAGCTTTCTGCCTTGTTAATATCTAGGCAGATGCATTAAGTTACTGGAAAACAAGTGAGACGTGTAAAAGTATAAATATTTAGCAACCTCAAACAATATGCTTATTGCTTATTAATTATACTGAAGTGGTATTACTGATTAGTTTAATAGGAAACATCATGAATGAAATTATCATAAACAGAAGCCTAGAGTAAATCCCTCAGCTACCTAGTTTTCTAGAACAGAAAAAATAAAAAGAAAGAAATTTATTTTGGGCTGAAAAATATATGGCAATCTACTGACATTAAAAGGAGTAGTTCTGAAGAAAAGGATCTGGGGGTCTTGGTAGGTAGTAAATTATCCGTGAGCAAGCAATGTGCCCTTGTCTCCAAGAAAGCCAACGGAATTCTGGGCTGCATAAGGCAGAGTGTGGCCAGCAGGTCAAGGAAGGTCATTCTGCCCCTCTACTCTGCACTGGTGATACCACAACTGGAAAACTGTGTCCAGTTCTGGGCTCCCCAGTTCAAGAGAGACAGGGAACTGCTGGAGCGAGTCCCGCATAGGGCAGCAAAGATGACTGAGGAATTGGAGAATCTTCCTTGCGAGAAAAGGCTGAGAGAGCTGGGACTCTCTATCCTGGAGAGGAGAAGGCTGAGGGGAGGTCTTATTAATGTTTACAATTATCTAAAGGGTGGATTTAAGGCGGATGAAGCCAGACCTTTTTCAGTGGTTCCCAGTGACAGGACGAGGGGCAATGGGCACAAGTTGCAACATAGGAAGTTCCATTCAAATACACGGAAAAACTTCTTTATGGTGAGGGTGACAGAGCACTGGAACAGGCTGCCCAGGGAGGATGTGGAGTCCTCTTCTCTGGAGACTTTCAAGCCCCGTCTGGATGCAGCCCTGAGTGATGTGCTCTGGGCAGTCATGCTTTGGCAGGGGAGTTGGACTAGATGAGCTCTAGAGGTCCCTTCCAACTCTGAAATTCTGTGGTTCCGTGAAATTCTGTGAAATATGCCCTCTGTCTGTAATATCGTTTCAGTATATGCAACTTCTTGTCAGTATAAGTTGATGTTTCTGGACCATGCAAGAAACAAATTTCTTAAAGATTCTGAATTAAAGTGATTGCTTTTTTATTCAAGACAGAGTGGTATCAGTAGTGGGTCCATTTGAACAGCAGCTCAATTAGTTGTTGCTATAGAGGGGCTTTGTTGTATGTTGATATCTTTATAGAATCATCTATGGAATTGTGATTTTTTTTTTTTTTTCTGTTCTCTTTCACCCCTGCAGAGTTTTGGTTTTTTTCAGCCCAAATCTGGCTTTTTATTCTTTGGTCCCTTCTGTCCTTTCCCCAAAAAGTTTTATCATAGTGAAATATACTTTAATTGGAAAAGATGAAAAAGAAAAAAGAAAGGATAGACCATGAAAGATGAAATAAAAGTTTTGATTTCCTGGAAAATGGAAGAATAACAATGACATTGAATGCAAATAATTTATTTCTGAAAAAAAAAATCTAGAGGAATAATTATTTCTCAACTACCCTTAGTAATGATAGACCATTCTGCTTATTGGTGTTAATAAAACAACATGACCACCTCAACATTTAGAGGCCTCATACTATTTTTCCCTAGTGGATCAGCTCTACAAAGTACTCTTGAGAGTATATGACCTTTTTTTAAAGAGATAAAGAACTGATACTCTGACAGCAACTACAATATGAAGACAAAAGTAGAAAATGAATTTGAGATTAGCTAAAGTAAGCAAGGGATTAAATATTTAGATTAAATTGGAAACTGGCAAACAGTTTCCAAATTCAACTGCTGGAAGTGATTAGAATTTGTTATTTAATTTTCCTTGGTGTAGGATCCAATCAAACTTGAGATATTCACATATTCATGGAATAATCAATGTCATGTTTATGCAAATATTGACTGATTATTATGATCCTCTCTCCAATTAGAGATTAATAAAGCTGCTAATGAGATTTGCATCTCCTATATTCAATTTAAACATTTACGTGAATTCCAAGCAAAACCCAGGAACAGGCTTCACATATTTAACAGATGAGATTTAGGAACCTTAAAATGAGCAATAAATCCCAGACTGTGAGTGAGAGCAGGAATAGGAAGTACATGACATCTCTGAAATTCTAACCCTTAGGGAGTTTTGACTTCAAGAGAGGTAGCTCCGTTCAAACCTTTGAATTCATTCTTCAAAGTAGGTGTCTATAAGCGTTCCCAGGGAGAAAGGAACCAACTCCCGAACATGCAAAACAGAGAAAGAAGATTTGCTGAGGCCCATAACAGCCAAACAGATGGGGGTCAGACTCTCCCTAAACTGGACACTTCTATCGATAGCTGTATATTAAAAAATGAGTTGTGTTTTATATTGGGGATGGGAGGCATTAGCCATTCATAGCTGCTACTTGTTCTATTTCTAAGTGATTCAAGGAATAAGTCCCAAATATGCCTCCGTGTCTGAAAATGGTAAGCCATTATACTCAGATGTTTTTGATTCATTCTTGATGCATCCATTTTATTTTGTTATTTAAAGTTTATAACCCTATAGACACACAAGAGCAAGTCCTTTTGGATGTTGAGACAAGTCTGTGTCTAATTACAGGATCTCAAATGAGTATAGAAAGGGCTACCTAACACAGTAGAGACTTCTCCATGTGAAATGAACATACAGTTTTGGGACAAGATGACTTCAGCTGGACAAGATTTCTGCTATCTTTTAAAGATAGAAGGCTATCACTAACAAAAATATAATGTTTAGTCTCTAAATTAATTTCTGAATCTTCTCCTAATTTAGTTTGTTAAACCTATTCTAACAGCAAGAAATTCTTTGTTTGAAAGTCTTACAGTCCTAGCCCACTGTAATTTCTTCCCTCTAGACCTACTGTACAATTCCAGTTCATCAAAATACATGTTTAGTGGATAGCCCAGTTGTGCTGTACTCGCAGTACTTTTGAAAACTTAAAATGTAGCAGTCCAGGTCTCTCTGTGGAGTCATTTAACAAACACTTTTTTTCTCTAAATTGCATGTTATCTCTGTTGCACACATTAGCATAAGGAAATTAATTTGCAGGTTGCTATATTAAGCACATATAGCTAGAATGGTATTTACTTAGGGTACTCTAAATTGAGCCCAAATAATTTTTTCATAGTATAAAAAAAAAAAAAAAGAAACAGAGTCTTTATCAACTGGAGGTGGGGTGGGGAAATAGATGCAAAACAACAGGTGCTAAGGATTTAATTACTCTTTTTGCTATACTTACAGAAATTGTTGTGTGCCTACCACATTAAATTCTAATGAGCTATTGACAATTACTGCCAAGCAATTAACCAGCAATGATTGTCCCTTAAGGTGTGAATCGCTTCTCTGTGGCATTTAATTTAAATGGTTACCTCTGCAGTCATACAATTAATGTTGGACAGAGCAGGTATTTTATAGAAAGAATAGCGGTATAAGGCTGTTTAGGTAGACACATCCCTGAATCAAGAGCTGTGAAGTCAACACAACTCATTTGTCGAAGTGGCCCATACAACTTGGTTAAAAATTTTAGGAAGTTACAGCGGCATTTACCACACCTAGCTCTGATGTCTACAACACCAATGCATATGTCTGAGTATGTCTTCTTAGGCTCCTTATCATCCGAGTATAGAAACAAATTTCATGCGGTGGTTATCTCTACATTAAAAATTTACTGGTGAATAAAGTAAATAAAGGTTGATGGAAGTTAGTTGCTCCAGGGAAAGGTATGAGGCTTGGAAGCAGGTTGTTTACCTTCAGATGCTGTGTAACTGATCAGTGTTGGATAGGTCTAACATGAATACAGAAAGTGATGTAGTAGAAATGCATAATGAAATTATGTCACATAGGAATAGGAAAAGATGAATTTAATATTTTTCAATGAACGGACTTCTGTTTTTCTAATTTGCTTGGTAGAATTTGTTCCAAATTAATTCCCTAAAGTAATAACAGGAATCTCCACCTGGGTGTTTTACTTACCATGTGAATTCTAAAACCAGGTTCAGTACTGTAATCATTGCACAATTTTTCAGTATTTTTATATTTTTCTAGGACACTGTACAGATTGAAAAGATTCAAATAAGGATGGAGAATCCACTTAAACTTTATTTTATTTCAAATATCCATAGAGTTACCATGAATCCCAGATGATCTCTTTCAAGCCTAGTGTAGGAATTCCATGATTACCAACAGCGCTCATTTAAATTTGAGGGTTTTTGTAGACATTCATTTTCCTGTAGTGTTAGCTTTTCAGTATATACTATTTATAAAACAAAGGTCCTTCAACTTGAAAGTGTTGACTGCTGAGCTCAAAGAAATGAAGACTTGTCCAGTAACTCTGTATTTCTCCCTGCAGTGTAATTCAACAGTTATTCTTTTTCCTAGATTGAATGGTTCTTGAGACTAAACACAAAAGGAACTGCCCTATTTGAGTCGTTTTATTCTGCGGATAAGTTGTCTGCTGGCTTTGTTTCATTTAGGGAATACATCAGGACTCGGGAGCATTTCTAAAATAAATGGACAAGTATGTTAATCAGAGAATAGTATCATTTTGCCCTAACAGGTATGAAAATCCAGATTATTTAATGCGGGCATGATAATATGTCTCAGTCTATGCAGTCCTATGTTCAAGAGGGAAAAAAAACCACAACGTACTCTGTAGCTATAATTAATGATGGTCCTTTTAGCAAATGTCTGTGCTGAAATGCCATGAGTTTCAGAATGAGTGTAATAGTATCTACAAATTCCATCCTTATTTTAAGCCAAGGTCAGGATCTCCTTTACAACTTGGATTTTTTCCCAAAACACCTGCACGGATCTGTATCAGGGATTACAAGGATGAAGCAACTAAAAGAGAACAGCTGAGTGTCCTTTACATAACAGAGAATGTCCTTTGGTTGTTGCATCACAGCAGGTTATTTTGTTTCTGTACATGTTGTAAGGGATTAAGCACCAACTGGGAATTTAAAATTATCATAAATTTTATTAACTCTTGTGGTCCCACTCTCTGAGAGGTGTTTTTGAGATGGGAACAAGTCTGAAAACGAACTAAATATCAGTCATGTTAGAACACAGCAATACAGATGCTGGATTTACTTTTTTTTTTTACTTTTTATGCTGTAGAGCATGACTCTGCCTCTGAAGTGGTAATATCAGAAAGGCCTTTTCTGTGTGAATTTTTGTAGATAGGCTCTGTAGATACATATAGTTTTGGATGTAGAAATAGCCCCTAGCAAACACCTAGTAGAACAGAGGAAAGGTACGTGCAAAGAAGCTGGTGATTGGAAGTTTCCCAAGGACTGGCAGTCCTTGTCATTAGTTGTTCTGTTTAATTTGCAAGAACTGATGAAATCAGCACCTCAAGAACCAGCTCAATCTGTACAAGGCCACAGGCACCCAGTAGCATCACAGCTGGGGTATGGAATTGAAGACTACACCCAAAGGAAAGGCAGCTGTGGTCGAAGACTACAGGATTGCACAGGCAAATGCTGAAACAAGGACCTCTGCAGAAGACTTTCTAAAAGGTGAACTAGTAGCCACTGGCAAGTCAGCACAACCCTCCACTTCTGGAGAGGCAGTTGTTATTGTCAAGTTGCAGTTGAGATTGCTGAGACTGCAGTTGAGCTACCCTCCAATTAGATAACTGTAAGCAAACATGTATGTGTGTGTGATTGAGCATCACAAACAAATAAGTGGATGTGCTGAATTTCTAGTTATCCCTATTAATAGCAGTTTAGCTCCATTATTATTAGCATAGGGAAAAAAGAGGTTAGATTCCCAAATGAGGAAAAGGGAATCTACAGCAATGTCCTTCATGCTAAAGACAGGCAAGAGATCGTACAGCAAGTAGATAAGGCATTGTGCAGGACAACAGGAAATTCAGTTCTACATGCATGCTCTGTGCTAGCCATGTATGCAAGTAGTTAATAGAAAACTTCATATCAGAATAAACTATAGCTTAATACATCTCACCTTTTTGGATGATCTGGATTGAAAAACCTTAAAAAAGATAGCACAGACAAGCTTCCTCTGATGTGCTTTTCTCTTGGACATAGACAAGGTGAGAACAGCAGAGATGAGAAAGAGTTTATTTATTTGCTCAGATCCAGACTAGTATTCAGGTTTGTGAACCCAGACCTCATCTACAGCACCTAAAATGTTCCCTGAATATGAAGTTATATGTATAAACATGTTCTTTGATGACAATGTTGATTCAGTAACTTTTTTCTCTGCATGATTGTACATTATTTCATCCATTTTTATGAATGCAGTTGTGGGCTGGCAAATGAATCACAGATTTAGGATAATAATAATAATAATAATAATAATAATAATAATAATAATAATAATAATAATAATAATAATAATAAAAGACTCCCCTCACCAGAAGTTCAATGTTCCCAATAATGAGGTGAGAATGGAATGTGAGTCTTGACTGTAATGTATTGCTGATGAATGCTGCCTTTAGGCCTTGGGTACTACAAGTAACAGCATACCAGCAATAAAATAAACTTCACCAGTTTGGAAGTTCTTTTGTCGACTCTTGCAGATATTTTATAGGTATTATTTATTTTAGAAAATAATAGTTGTTAAAAGACTGCCCTGTTTTGTTTTGTTTTCTTTTTTAGTGACAAGCTGATCTGGTAGCNTGCCCTAACAGGTATGAAAATCTAGATTATTTAATGCGGGCATGATAATATGTCTCAGTCTATGCAGTCCTATGTTCAAGAGGGAAAAAAAACCACAACGTACTCTGTAGCTATAATTAATGATGGTCCTTTTAGCAAATGTCTGTGCTGAAATGCCATGAGTTTCAGAATGAGTGTAATAGTATCTACAAATTCCATCCTTATTTTAAGCCAAGGTCAGGATCTCCTTTACAACTTGGATTTTTTCCCAAAACACCTGCACGGATCTGTATCAGGGATTACAAGGATGAAGCAACTAAAAGAGAACAGCTGAGTGTCCTTTACATAACAGAGAATGTCCTTTGGTTGTTGCATCACAGCAGGTTATTTTGTTTCTGTACATGTTGTAAGGGATTAAGCACCAACTGGGAATTTAAAATTATCATAAATTTTATTAACTCTTGTGGTCCCACTCTCTGAGAGGTGTTTTTGAGATGGGAACAAGTCTGAAAACGAACTAAATATCAGTCATGTTAGAACACAGCAATACAGATGCTGGATTTACTTTTTTTTTTTACTTTTTATGCTGTAGAGCATGACTCTGCCTCTGAAGTGGTAATATCAGAAAGGCCTTTTCTGTGTGAATTTTTGTAGATAGGCTCTGTAGATACATATAGTTTTGGATGTAGAAATAGCCCCTAGCAAACACCTAGTAGAACAGAGGAAAGGTACGTGCAAAGAAGCTGGTGATTGGAAGTTTCCCAAGGACTGGCAGTCCTTGTCATTAGTTGTTCTGTTTAATTTGCAAGAACTGATGAAATCAGCACCTCAAGAACCAGCTCAATCTGTACAAGGCCACAGGCACCCAGTAGCATCACAGCTGGGGTATGGAATTGAAGACTACACCCAAAGGAAAGGCAGCTGTGGTCGAAGACTACAGGATTGCACAGGCAAATGCTGAAACAAGGACCTCTGCAGAAGACTTTCTAAAAGGTGAACTAGTAGCCACTGGCAAGTCAGCACAACCCTCCACTTCTGGAGAGGCAGTTGTTATTGTCAAGTTGCAGTTGAGATTGCTGAGACTGCAGTTGAGCTACCCTCCAATTAGATAACTGTAAGCAAACATGTATGTGTGTGTGATTGAGCATCACAAACAAATAAGTGGATGTGCTGAATTTCTAGTTATCCCTATTAATAGCAGTTTAGCTCCATTATTATTAGCATAGGGAAAAAAGAGGTTAGATTCCCAAATGAGGAAAAGGGAATCTACAGCAATGTCCTTCATGCTAAAGACAGGCAAGAGATCGTACAGCAAGTAGATAAGGCATTGTGCAGGACAACAGGAAATTCAGTTCTACATGCATGCTCTGTGCTAGCCATGTATGCAAGTAGTTAATAGAAAACTTCATATCAGAATAAACTATAGCTTAATACATCTCACCTTTTTGGATGATCTGGATTGAAAAACCTTAAAAAAGATAGCACAGACAAGCTTCCTCTGATGTGCTTTTCTCTTGGACATAGACAAGGTGAGAACAGCAGAGATGAGAAAGAGTTTATTTATTTGCTCAGATCCAGACTAGTATTCAGGTTTGTGAACCCAGACCTCATCTACAGCACCTAAAATGTTCCCTGAATATGAAGTTATATGTATAAACATGTTCTTTGATGACAATGTTGATTCAGTAACTTTTTTCTCTGCATGATTGTACATTATTTCATCCATTTTTATGAATGCAGTTGTGGGCTGGCAAATGAATCACAGATTTAGGTTAATAATAATAATAATAATAATAATAATAATAATAATAATAATAATAATAATAATAATAATAATAATAAAAGACTCCCCTCACCAGAAGTTCAATGTTCCCAATAATGAGGTGAGAATGGAATGTGAGTCTTGACTGTAATGTATTGCTGATGAATGCTGCCTTTAGGCCTTGGGTACTACAAGTAACAGCATACCAGCAATAAAATAAACTTCACCAGTTTGGAAGTTCTTTTGTCGACTCTTGCAGATATTTTATAGGTATTATTTATTTTAGAAAATAATAGTTGTTAAAAGACTGCCCTGTTTTGTTTTGTTTTCTTTTTTAGTGACAAGCTGATCTGGTAGCAATTGCCTGATGGAAAAATTGTCCAAGTGTAGCATTAAATGATAAGCCAGAGCTTTTGACATTGCTCAGTAGAAACATAAGATGCAATTCATAACTGGAGAAGCTGCTGTGCACAGTTTGATGCTTACACGACCCAACAATGACACAGATTCAGTCAGTAATGGAGGCTGGCAGAGTCTGGAATATGGCAACGGGAATTCAGCGTAATAGAACGTGCTGATGGCAGCTTGCTGCAAAATGAAATGCCCTGGTGCCTGCACCGATATGATCCAAGAGGCAGAGTTCAAAGGCACAAGCTGATCTCAGCAACACCCAGGTCTGGACTGAAACAGTGACTTGGTATAGCATCATTGGTGTTTGGCTAGAGGCTGTTTGCTGTTCACTGGAAGGACTTCAGCATCTATTAGAATGATCTTGCATTTAACTAGCAGAAAAATGCCTCAGCTGCTAAAAGAATGAAACTTCTAAAAGCATGCTATTATGAATCAGGATTCCAGCACTAGCTGGGCATTTAGAGTTCTCTGGTGTGTGCATTATTGGCATCATTATCCTGATTATCAGCGTCTACTTGGCTCATTTATCTGTGGATATAAATCTGTGTGCTTGTGCTGAGCACTCACTGAGCATACAGGAATATTTCAGTGCATTAAATCTGGCCAATCATTTTTATAAGGTTAAGAGCCCATTTCAAAATTACTATCTCACTTTACCAAACCATCATTTAAAAAAGCCCAAACAAAACAACATGCAAATTTCCTGTAATTTGAAATATGCACTGGTCAGAAGCTTCCCAAACTGTGGACTACATGCTTCATCCAGATTTTTTGTGCTGCACACATGTGTCTCTGGACTGGCTATAGTTTACAGCCAGAATGACTTAGAGTGCTCACTACATGTTTTCCATACCCATATGCCTGTTCCACTTCAGGAACAGCTCAGTTGCTTGTGTTGCAGACTCTGAATCACTGCAGGTTACAGTGGCTGCAGTAAGGACAATAAACGCTGTGTCGGCTTTTGCCAATTTGTACAGTATGGAAATGGAGGTACTCCTTCACAAGCAGCTGAGAAGTGCCCATGTTGAAGCAGCAGTATGGGATAAAAGGTCTGGATGCTTAGTTAGGTGACTCACAGTGCTCGGCTGTAATCACCATTTGCAGTCAGGTGAATTGAATTTCCTACAAAAGCATAACGTCCAAGATCCCAGGTCCAGGATCCTTCTTTTCATTCTCTATACTAAAAAAAGAAAAGCAAACAAACAAAAAAATCTGAACACGGTCACCACCATTGACAAGAACAGAACACTCACCAGTCATTTCTAAAAATTTATTTGATAATTTTGTCCATAAAATGATAATGAATAATTTCAATTTGATATCTTAGAATATGAAGAGTTCTTGAAAATTAAAATGTTTGAGTTCTACTGAATATGCTCTTATGTAGTTGTCTTTGGTACGAAGACTGGGAAATCATAACAAATTATTAAATGTCTTATGTAAACATCCTAAAACTTGTTCCTGCTTTGTAGATTTGGGTCAAGATGTCAAGAAACTAAATCCCTGTTGTATTTCTTAGTCTGTGGCTCTCTTGGTTGACTCACCAGGTTCTGGGGAGCAGAAGCTTATATTCTTTCACAGCCTCACTTCTTCCCAGTGTAGAATGAACAGGTAACTCAGTATCTTTCAGGTGCGACACCGAAGGACTTTGGGAGGAAGAAAGTAAAAGGGTTAAGTTCTTAATGGGTATAAATAAACAGATTATACTGTTGTCATGGTCTGAAAGGTTGCCTTTCCTATGGGTGTGGAGAGATCATGACCACAGGTTCATAGGATTCCATAATAAACAAGGACAAGAAGGCTTTTATCCTCTAAATTTCTCTACTTTATTACAGATTACCACAAAGAAATCACCGAGCATGTATATCTCTGATTAATAAAGTGGATATGTATCTCTTCCAAGCTGACAGCTTGAAAGATACCGTACTATCAATCAATAGTACGGTAATAATAATTTACATAAAAAATCTATATTATAGCAACAACTAGTAACAGCAACAACCAACTATATCAATACTATTCCAGGTAACTACAAACTTACCATTAGTAAAACAACTTATCAAAAATATAACAGCAGATATACTTATGATAGATTTCTTATATGGATATGTAACAATACCAATATCAAGTAAATTAGACAGATTTCAGAAGGGGCCACACCATCCCAGAAGGGAGGACACAGTGAACTGATACCAGAGATGGGCCCAGAGTGGGATCAGTAAGATAACAGGCGGAGTCTCACTTCAAAGGTGATCCACATCAGAGTCTGGAGTCAGCCAGGCATCCCTGATAAGAGTCCAAAATTTGTAGAAAGTCCATGTGGAATTCATCCTGTTTAGGTAAGGAAAAATACATGCAGCACAGAAAGTTCTCAGTGAGAGGCTCCATTGAGTCCTTTTTGTAACATAAAGACATAAGAGAGCATAGGACGCCACCAGTTCGAGCAGTTAATAGATGCTGTTAATTTCTGGGTTTCACAGCCAAGAGATTATGATGCTTTCTGTTGTTTCAGACCAATTTTTATTCTTCAAGATGGTTTTCCTGTTCTTGAAGTTCACAACAGTCAGTGGCATTCTTATTTTCTCAGGATATTTTCCCCTGTTTGCCGACTATTTTTTCACCTTTTCAGATAAATATTGCTATTACAGCTCCTGGTTAGCCTACAGCTGCCCACCAAGCTGCTCTGTCACTCCCCCTCCTCAGCTGGATTGGAGGAGAAAATATGATGAAAGGCTTGTGGGTCAAGATAAGGACAGAAAGGAGAACTCACCAATTCCCATGATGGCCAAACAGATTTGACTTGGGGAAATGAATTGAATTTATTGCCAACTAATGCCAGAGTAGCAAAATGAGAAATAAAAACAAATCTAAACCCACTTTCCCCCACCCCTCCCTTCTTCCCAGGCTCAACTTCACTCCCAATTTCTCTACCTCCTCCCCCTTGAGTGGCACAGGGGGACAGGGAATAGGGGTTGAGGTCAGTTCATCACTTGTTGTCTCTGCCGCTCCTTCCTCTTCACTCTTCCCATGCTCCAGCATGTAGTCCAACACACGGGAGACAGTCCTCCACAAAATTATCCAATATAGGACTTTTCCCATGGGCTGCAGTTCTTCACAAACTGCTCCAGTGTGGGTCCTTTCCACAGAGTGCAAACCTTGAGAAATGGACTGCTCCAGCATGGGTCTCTCATGGAGTCACCGATCCTGCCAGGAGCCTGCTCCAGTGTGGGCTTTCTGCGGAGTCACAGCCTCCTTTGGGGTGCATCCACCTGCTCTAACATGGGATCCTGCATGGGCTGCAGGTGGATACCTGCTCCACCATGGACCTCTGTGGGCTGCAGGGGGACAGCATTACCTTACCATGGTCTTCACCATGGACTGCAGAGCAATCACTGATGCTCGGAGCTCCTCCTCATCCTCTTTCACTGACCTTGGTGTCTGCGGAGTTGTTTCTCTCACATATTCTCACTCCTCCCTTCCAGCTGCTGTTGCAAAGCNTCCGTCTCTGGAGACATTCAAAAACCGCCTGAACGCGTTCCTGTGCAACCTGCTCTAAGGTGGCCCTGCTCTGGCAGGGGGGTTGGACTAGATGATCTACTAAGGTCCCTTCCAACCCTATGATTCTATGATTCTATGGTTCTACCAATGACACTAATGGGCTTAGCCTTGGCCAACGGCGGGTCCATCTTGGAGCCAGATGGAACTGTCTCTGTCAGGCATGGAGGAACCTTCTGGCATCTTCTCACAGAAGCCACCCCTGTAGCATCCCTGCTATTAAAATCTTGCCATGCAAACCCAATACATTATCGATGGTATCTGAGAAAGTCTCTGGTTTCTCTTGGTACCCAGCTGTACTTCAAAGATGCCAGTTGTACTCAGGGATGTTTCTGGCTCACAGTCCCCAAGCTGGCAGACATTTTCTGTCAATTTTTTTCGGGAGACATTTTTTTCTGTTCAGTAACTTTTCTTTCTAACCAGGTCACCTTTATGGCTGCTTACATCAACAGTTGATATAAAAGACAAAAGTAAACAAGTAAGGGAACTCCTGGATATTCTAATAGCAGTTCTAATAAAAGTAGAAAATCTTTAGTTAATAATAATATATTTTTTTTTTCTCCTTAAAATGGATCAGAGTAAAAAAGGTTGAAAATTTTCTCTGAATTTAAACATCCTTTAGCTGCAGACGATGTAGTCTCTGAAGAAATATGTAAGAAGTTTATGACAATGAAAATTAAGTGTCTTTTTCTGAAAATGCTGAGAGATGACCTGTCCATCAAAATGACATAAAATGACAACACAGTTTTTGACCGTGACCTCTGAAGAGGACAACAAGGAACACTGATAGCTCAGGGGCAGTTTAACATGGTCATTCAACAAAAAAATTAATTAAATATTATGCGTGGTGGAAAAGATTTCTTCACCTTCCTTTTTATTAATGTTAGATTTCTTTTGGCACTTTACTGTTTGTAACTCTGTATCAATGTTCGAATCAGCAACAGTAATGCAACATTTAAAAATAAAATCAGAATTGATAGGAAAAAGATAAAAAATACTCAATGTAATTTACAACATTATTCATCATGCTATCAAACGTTAACAATATTTATCTTTCTGATTTTGAGAAGTCTTCCTGTGTGCAAAAGACAAGTCATATATTCTGCAAACTACCCAGTCTCACAGATTATGAAAAATAATTATTCTGGACAATCTGCTTTTGGTGCCTTTCTTGAAGATGAATATGTATGTTAGAAAATGGAGGTCCTGAGAGCAATTCTACATCCAAAACTGTGCCCTAAGAGATTTAATGGCAGAGAAAGACAGAAAGAGTGAGAGAAAGCTAGTAAAATTTTTGTAATAAGTTTTATCATTCAACTGACTACACCTAAATCCAGAAATTCAGTTTCAAAAATTTTGCATTTGAATAAAAACACAAAACCACAGCGCTTTATCTGTTTCCCTTGTTGCAGACAGGGAATTGACGGTATGTTCAGAATGGAAACATCTTTTTCTATTCACTGTATTTCCTCTACTAAGCTATTATTTTGGTGTTCTTTATACCTGAGGTATCTGAACGTGAAAACTGTAGGAAAAAAAAATAAGACAGGAAAAAAAAGCAACCACCAAAATGTGAGTTACTGATGGTGACAGTAGGATGGGATCTGAATACAGATGACACGGTGACTCACAGTGATGCAAGAGAGGTGACAGTCCAACGTGATATCTAGAGGATACACTATGAAAGAACATTAGAAGGCAGAGCACTGACTATCTCACGGTAGAATCATAGAATCATAGAATCATAGGGTTGGAAGGGACCTTAGTAGATCATTTAGTCCAACCCCCCTGCCAGAGCAGGGCCACCTTAGAGCAGGTTACACAGGAACGCGTCCAGGCGGGTTTTGAATGTCTCCAGAGACGGAGACTCCACCACCTCCCTGGGCAGCCTGTGCCAGGGCTCTGCCACCCTCAAGGTAAAGAAGTTCCTCCTCATATTTAGGTGGAACTTCCTATGCTCAAGTTTGTGCCCATTACCCCTTGTCCTATCACTGGGCACCACTGAAAAGAGCCTGGCCCCATCCTCCTGACACCCACCCTTCAAGTATTTATAAGTGTTAATTAGGTCCTCCCTCAGATGCCTCTTTTCCAGGCTAAAGAGACCTAATTCCCTCAGTCTATCTTCAT
>VXBO01005612.1:74260-98655 GCA_013400135.1 Rhinoptilus africanus | reverse complement strand
CTTGAGGGCTGGGCTGAGTAGTAAAGACCGAGGCAAAGAAGGCATTCAATAACTCCGCCTTCTCCACATCCTCCGTCACCATGGCTCCTGTGTCGGTCAACAGTGGTCCCACAGCTTCTCTGGTCTTCCTTTTTTCTGCAATGTACTTGAAGAAGCCCTTCCTGTTGAGCTTGACATCCCTTGCCAGGCTGAGTTCTAAGGCAGCCTTGGCTTTCCTCGTTTCATCCCTGCACGCTCTGGCGGCATTCTTATAGTCCTCCCAAGGGATTAGGCCATTCTTCCACTTAGTATAAACTTCCTTTTTCCATTTGAGCTTGTTGAGAAGCTCCCTGCTTAGCCAGGCAGGCCTCCTGCATCCCTTGGCCGATTTCTTGCTCTTAGGGATGCACTGATCTTGAGCTTGGAGGAAGTGGTCTTTGAACACCAGCCAGCTCTCGTGAGCCCCTTTGCCTTCCAGTGCCCTATCCCACGAGATCTCCCCAAGCAGCTTCCTGAAGAAGCTGTATGTTTCACGGTATGTTTCTTCAAGGCCATCTGCACTATCCTTAAAGCTTCCTCTAATTAACTAGTTAAATGTACTAATTGTGCACATGTTGTGCTCTCTAAGACAGATGTGTGCCTGCCTGCAGTTATGTATTTATGTGTAACAAAACGACCTGAAAATATCTTTCGTTCTGTGAACCAATTTAGTTGGTATCTAGTTAGTATCAAGAAGGGAGATAAACAGGAGTAATAAATGGAAAGTTCAGGTGAGGTTAAATGATACTGGGATTTTTGTCAAGTAAAACATTATTTGGATTATCTGATGTCAGGCTCTTGATTCAAAGAAAGATATTTTATACATGAAAAAAGTAGCATCTAACTATAGCTCAGACACCAAACTGACAAATCTAAGGTGCTATAAGTCTTCACTCGTGTTGTTTAAAGGAGAAGGCTGTCTTCTCTTAGTGATCAAGTTACCAAAATAGATGTGGTTTTGTGTCCCAGAAGGTGCAATTTCTTTTCTTAAAGGTCCTCTGTCTCTGTAGACTGAAGATTTGGTCCTCTTTGGACCTACACTCTTGGTGCAGTTACATCCTTTCCAAATTGAGTGGCAATCCTTTGTTACTCCTCAAGTCTGTATGACAACAAAACTTCATTGACAGAAACCTAGTAGAGGTTTCTACTACATTTACCATCTGGAAAAATCCCTGAACAACTTAGTCTAATCCCATATCTCAGCCTTCTTTGAACAGAGGTTGGACTAGAAACTTCCTGAGGTCCTTTCTGACCTAGATTATATTATAGTCACATGGGTTCCCATGTCCATGTTCAGACACCTGTTCTAAAGGATTTCAAATAAATTACCTACAGCAGGAAGAAAAAAGTGTCCACAGGGATCAGATAAAATATTTGTCTGTATCATGGAAACTCATATTCACATTACGCAACTATTACCTCTGGAAGGAGGGTGTGCATAACCATAGCCTTCTTGAAATAAAAGCTCTCTATGTTTACCTGGGACACAACACAGAGACCTATTCTGGGAACAAGCAGTTACCCTGTTTTTCCAAAGAATGATAATTTTGCTTAGTTGACAGCACCCATATTCTGTATAAACTGTCTTTTTCGTGCTTGCAATAGAAGTGACGTCTGCAACATACTCAACAGTGATCAAAAGTTTCCTTTGTGAGTGTAAGCTTCTTCACAAACTGCACCCATAAAGGGAGAAGGCTTTCTGGATATGGTGTGGCGATACTCTTTCTGCTCTGCTATCATCCCACTGTAGGCCTCCAGAGGAAGACCATTTACTTATTCTGCAATATTTGCATTGAATGAGAACAAGGGTATTACTTAGCTAACTTATTTTTAAAGCAAACAGTTTCCTTCTATCTCCTCTGCAGACATATCTGCATGAAAAGGAGTCCAACATAATTTCAGAAAAAACCCTAACACTGTATTAGTTAAAACATTAATTATAGCAGTCAGCCCATAATTTTAGTCCAAGACAACATTTAGATTTTCCAGTAAAGTAAACCCAGAAATTTTAGACAATTGTTCTAAGCTCTGGTGGAAGTAACAATGTGAAGAGTATGAACAGCTTACTGATCAAACTGATAAGTCACAAGGTGAAGTTTGATGGCTAATATTCACATTGAAAGTGGAAGTAACAAAAGTCATTAAGCTGATCAGACAAAATGATGACACGGGAAATTATTTAATGGAAAAATTGACTTGAGTCTCTTCTCTAGTTTCTAGAGCAGTAATCCAGGGACAGACATTGGTTTATGAAAAGTCTATAGGTGCTTTCGCTACTGAACTTTTATCTTTATCATCCAAAGAGGAGGAAGAGGACTTGGCTGTCTATGCTTATGTTTTATTTGGGTCCTGCATGTAGGTGCTGCTGAAAGCAGCAAAAATTTCATATTTGAAATGAATGATGGTGATTTTTTCTCTTCTTCACTTCTGCTTCATTATTATGCTGTCCTTTACATCAGCACCTTGCCTTTGGCAGTCTGCGTGACAGGCTGTGTCAGTGCTCTGTGTGTGTGTCTTTGTGTTTGTCTCTGGGACATGTGAACAGCTTTGTTACAGGTTGAATGGGAAAGCGGCGGCCGTATCTCTCAGCCTGGGCAGGGCCCCCTGGGGCTGGAGTGGCTAGAGAAGGTGGCCGCGGTTCTTATTTCCATTCTCTAGCTGGTCCAAAGAACTAAGCAACACAACTGAAAAATGGTGTAACTTCAAAGATGAGTAATTAAGCTTGTAGTGGTGGTTTGTCATCCATATGGAGTGTAGTGATGCTGGTTAAGTGTTATAAATGGAAGGACAGGAAGTTATGAGTTTACATATCCTCTGTCTGACATGCTATTTTCCGTACTGCTTGAGAATATTGACTGCACAGATCTATTTTGCAGCTCTTTTCCTAAAGTTTCTGAGAGACATTACTCTTTTCAGATAAAAGGCTCTCTAAAGTAATCTGTAATACTGGTACTCACACTATGAGGGAAGGTAGTAAGAAACGTTAATTGTGACTATAAAAGAAAGAAAATGGACATACTGGTATTTTTTTAAACGTGGGACTATTTTTTCCTGTATTTTTTTCTTCTTTCTTGGAAGGAAATAAAACACCCTTGTAATATCTTGCAATGGCGTGTCCAAATCTATTGTAGTGTAACTGCTTTAGGAAGAGGAAGTTGCAAATTTTCTGCTACGTTTATGTGTGAACTGGAGACAAAAACGCTGGAGCATGCCGTAGATAAATACGATAGAGATATGTATTGATCTGATTAATTCACCACAGAAATTTCATATTTGAAATGAATGATGGTGATTTTTTCTCTTCTTCACTTCTGCTTCATTATTATACTGTCCTTTACATCAGCAATATGGAAGACATGAATGCTCTGATTTATCTCAAAAATAAAGCAATGAGAGAGCTGAAAAAAGGCAATGGAGAAATCAAATTGTGTTTACTTGATGGAGAATTATGACGTCTCTTCCAAGACTTTTGGTTAGAACTAGAGACAATAAAAATACTGTTTAATCTGAGCCATAAGGATAGTGTGGGACTTGGTCTGTATATCATAAGACTAGGAGAGTGCATTCAGTCCAAAGTGTTTAATGCAATCTTTTTGTCCAGTTTCTCCAGCTGTCCACTAGCAGTCTAGTTAGGGGCTATTTGGGTATAGACAACAGCCAATGCTCAAAGGGCTGTGCAGGCTATAGAATGACTTATAATCATTTTAAAACTATTTTGTCTACTAGAAATCTATCTTTTTCATTTTCAAGTATTAATGTTTTTATTTATCATAACACAAAGAGAACATGGGTTTTGCTATAGCCTTTTCTTAACTGAGTAACTGAGGAGTGAAAAAGTAAACCTTAAATATTTGACAGACTTTTCCCTGTAGACAGTTTTTTCTTCCAGTGTATTCTGTAACACAGTGCCTATTCTGAAAACAAATGCATTAAATACTTTTCTTCCTCTCTGCTCTCAGAAACCAAAAATGAAAAAAAAATTTAAAAATCCCAGATCATTTTGCATCCCCATGCTGCCTGGGCTCCATCCCAGGAAGCCTGTATGCAACAGACATCAGAATCCTTGAAAATGGTTATTTGCCATGAGTACTTGACAGTTTGACCTTTCACTTCAAAATTACTTGTTGTCATTTCTTGCCATACACTCATGAATGTCACTCTCCACATCATTTCAGTCTCTCATTATCACTAGTGGGTGGTATACCTGTAAACAGCTTTCTGTACTCCAAGTTTCCATTAGACTCACTCTGAGGTATATAATATGGCTCATACATTTCTGAAGCAATTATGGAGATAGTTGGGGTTGTTCAGTCTGGAGAGTTGTTCAGAGAGAATTGGGGTTGTTCAGCCTGGAGAAAAGAAGGCTCTGAGGAGACCTTATTGTGGCCTTCCAGTATCTTAAGGGGGCCTACAAGAAAGCCAGTGAGAGACTTTTTAGGATGTCAGGTGATGGTAGGACTCGGGGGGAATAGATTAAAACTAGAGATGGGTCATTTCAGAATGGACATTAGGAAGAAGTTCTTCACCATGAGGGTGGTGAGACACTGGAGCAGGTTGTCCAGAGAGGTGGTGGAAGCCCCATCCCTGGAAGTGTTCAGGGTCAGGCTGGATGGGGCTCTGAGCAACCTGATCTAGTGGGAAGTGTCCCTGTCTATGGCAGGGTAGTTGGAACTGGATGATCTTTAAGGTTCCTTCCAACTCTGACAATTCTATGATTTTGTAGTGCTTCAAAAAAAAAAAAAAAAAAAAAACACACCAAACTGTCAGACTTTTTTCCCCTTAGAATCTTAATTTAATTTAACTTTTGATGGGTCTGATTCTTGGTTCAAAATATTGCACACACCTGTGCCCTCTACTCCCTGATTTAAAAGAAAACTTAGTGATTGAAACTTTAACTGCTATTTGTGAGAAAAGTTTTTCCAACAACAAAATTATAAGGAGATGTGAACATTATTTCCCATCATCTCACTATGTTCTGAGGCATTTGGTGTGAAGTCCTTTGTGCTTTCCTTGTGTAAATGCTGCATGTTGAATTAAATGTTTGAATATACATTGAAGCAAGAAGAGAAATATTCACATCTGACCACAAGGATTAAGTACCATTTTTGTTGTCCTTTTGAATATATCGTGTAACACAAAAACTGAAGCAGTATCTTCATCCACCACAGCAGTACCATACTGGCCAGTGTTTGGTGAATCTGATTATGAAATGTGGTTAAAAGCTTCCATTAGGGAAAGTAACTGGTACATTGAAACTCCTATGCTGAGGAAGAGCCCTTTAGCGATTACTCAACTTTGGGCTGTTGACTGAAAAGAGTGTGCTGGTCATGTCACTCTGGAAGATACCAAATTTCAATGTCCCACTTTTCTGCTCCACAATTTAAATTACACCTCAAATGGAAATAATGCATCATCATCATTATTATCATCATCATCATCATCATCATCATCATTATCATCATCTCCATTACTATTACTACTATTATTATCGGTTTTGTTGTTATTATTCTTATTGTTGTTGTTATTGTTGTTACTATTATTATATTTCAATTTGAAATAAAAAATCCACTTATGTTCACCAGGTTTTCATGTCACTTAATTGCTGGGATAAAAGAATTGAAAAAAAAAACGCCATCCAAACATGTAGCATAATGTAACGTAATTTGTTCCAGAACCCTGAGTGAGGCCTAACCGAACAGCACAGGATAAGGAGTGCATCAGTTTTTCTAATCTCCAGTACATCAGGAGGAAATATTCCAGAGTTATCAAGTTTAAGTATACTTACAACTGTACAGACACTAAATGCCATATTATAAGTGCCTCTATTAACACATAAACAACATTTGATACTTAACGTAATGCTTTTTCAGAGATATTTGGATTGTGCAGTCTAACTTCATTTACGCTGATATACTTGAAAAAATACTCACAGAATAGTTGTTCATCCAAGTGAGTTAACTCAGATGCATGGGTATCGCACTTGTGATATCTGAGCTGACTACTAAAGAAACATGAAGGATAGAGATCAATGTGTTTAATAAAGATATCCCTGAAGGACAAAATGGTCCATGAAACCACAGTTTTTCAGATTTTTTTTTTTTTTTTTTTTATTAAAGCTAGCAGAAAAGTGCAAATTTGCTATAAGCACTGGATCTCCTTTTTTAAAAATGCATTAAACTTCCCAAGGAAAAACTGATTAATTCCGTTTTCATTTAAAATTTTATATATTGATAAATACCATGAGTCATTGTGAATTAGACAGTTTTGGTCACATTCCACAATAGGAATTTAATCAAAGGGGACTTTCTTGAAAGCTGAGTCCTTTCATGGAACCAGTGCTTCAAATCTAATATGGTGAGCAGACTTAAAAGGGGTAGTTCTGTAATAGCTACATTTAGTACTTACCTTATTTTCTTGCTGGAAACATCAAAGATGTCCAAGTATTTTACTCAGGCATGAGGGAATGATTAGAAAATGAACTTAAAGGGATTTCAATAACTACTCACAGCTATTTCCCCACATAATGGCTTCGCAGTCATCAGAAAGAGAGTATTCTAACAAATATTTTGACACAGTGTGTGGTGCTATAAAATTGTATAACACAGTATATGCTGCATGATCATTTCTATTATACACATCATGAAATACATGAAATGCTCTGGATTGCAACACCATTTTCTAGTAAAGTCTTCTGTACACCGCTTTTCCAGTGAGATTGCTTAGGGTCTTTTTCTTCAGTCAGCATAATTCTTTCTTTCTTTCTTTCTCTTTCTTTCTTTCTTTCTTTCTTTCTTTCTTTCTTTCTTTCTTTCTTTCTTTCTTTCTTTCTTTCTTTCTTTCTTTCTTTCTTTCTTTCTTTCTTTCTTTCTTTCTTTCTTTCTTTCTTTCTTTCTTTCTTTCTTTCTTTCTTTCTTTCTTTCTTTCTTTCTTTCTTTCTTTCTTTCTTTCTTTCTTTCTTTCTTTCTTTCTTTCTTTCTTTCTTTCTTTCTTTCTTTCCTTCTTTCCTTCTTTCCTTCTTTGTTTTGTTTTTATTTTTTTTCCATATTTTTCTTCTAAAGTATGATTAGTGATTAAATGAATAGATGCCAAATGGAGAACACCCATTGAGCAAAAGTGACTGTGTTTTCAGAGTGGGTCTGTGCTGGGAAAAGGTGTTCACAGGAGAGAGTAAAGAGGATGGTTTCACTTTGAGGGCAATGTTTCTGAGACATATAGGAGACAAGGATGGGCATCTATGCCAGGACAGATCCTGACAGAAGAGAACCATCTATTAATCTGTGTTCTGATCTCTGCAATGGCCTAGGAACAAGCATGAAATGGTAAATTAATAAAAAGAACTAAAGGTTGCAGTATAAGGACTCCAAGAGGCTACACAGTTATGGCAAGGCTGAGTCTGGATAACAGTGCAATCTTTTGTCTCTCTATGTCCAGAACAAGATCAAGATTTGGTCTCTGGCCCTGAGAGCAAATAGCATAGCATAGCTCAAAGCCAAGATAAACCTTGTTTTCCCCAGCACAGCTTCATCCGCCTCCTGTGAGCAGTTGCTGCCCAGGTTGCCTCCAAACTGTGCCCAGGGATGGTCTGGGAGAACGCAAGAGTCTGATCTGGATGCCTGAGGGACCAACAAAGAACATACCTTCCCATGGAGTTACATCTGCTTTGTCTAGCACATCTGCATTGTGCTTTTCTCAGGGCACAAAGTATCAACATTTCCTCATTTTAGTGAATAGCTCAGCTCATCATTTCTACAGATAAAGTAAAGCTGACATGATATTACCAGAGCCTCCTATCAAGCAGTGGAGAACTGAATTCCTTATGCATATGGAAATTGCCTGTTCCCAGTACAGGTGTCACTGACCTGCATTGCTTTGCATTTGCTCTGTAGAGCCTTCCTACCCTCAAGCAGATCAACGCTCCCCCCTAGTTTGGTGTCCTCTGCAAACTTACTGAGGGTGCACTGAATCCCTTCATCCAGATCATTGATAAAGATATTAAAAAAAACTGGCCCCAAAACTGAGCCCTAAGGGACACCACTGGTGAATGGACACCAAGAAGATTTCACCCCATTCATCACAGCTCTCTGGGCACGGCCATTCAATGTTGCCTGTCTTTGTCCTCTTTCAGTTTCTATTTTCAGAGCCTTGGCTACATGGGTCACAAACTCAGACACACTATCTGACCAAGGTCAAAATTAAGCAACATAATTTTCCTGTGATTAGAATTAGTTTCCTTTGCTTCAGACCAGACCTCCTGAGGGCAATCAAAAGTGTTACGAAGTATTGCTACAAAATTAATACTATGGAGAAGGGATTTTTTTTTTTTTAATCACCAAAGTCTTTACTTGAAACTCCCCACTGCCTTCTACCAGCCTTTGCATTCTTCTCATGAATTCAGAGCATCTGTAAAGAATGATCTATGAACTCCGTTTCTTTAATTCACTGATACCCAGGAGGTTGACTTAGTTTTATTCATGTTAAATAGTTATGTCCTCTACCCAAAGAAATCAGTAAGACTGATTTCACTCTTGGAGTGGAAATTGCATGCAAGGTATCAGAATGTGATCTCCCTAGAAGTGTTTAATCCCAAATTGCTTCCCTAAATCAAGAACAACAATTTCAAAGCATTCCCCGATGCCTACCTTTTTCTTAACACTCATCTTCTGATCTCTTTTGACCAAATAACATGCAGGGCTCTAAACAACCAGATGACTTGATGGTAAGAGGGCCACTGCTGTGGAGTGCTATATCATCACTGTGTTTGCTGCCTTCTTTCAGCCCCTGCATTTTGTCTTGTTGTTATTTCCCACTGTGTCATATTTTGTCTTTAAATATCATTACACTAATCCTGCTATTTACATGCTGGTACAGTCATGTGGAGTCCTGATGAATCCAACGAGACCACATATCTCATGTTTACTATTGGGGATTTTGATTAAAAACTATATGGGACAGAAAGGAGGGAGTAATCCTAGCCCCAGCAATGGGGAAGTGGTGGGAATTTAACCATTGAATGTCATGGAGCCTAAGTCTTTTTTTACTAGGTAAACACATAAGATAGAATCAGGACAGCATACAGACATGCATATGCACCAATATATGATGGAGGCCACCCAGCTGGGAAGCAGCTTGGCAGGAAAGGACCTGGGGGACCTGGAACATGACCCAGCAATGTGCCCCTGCTTCAAATATGATGAATGGTATCCAGGGCTGCATTAGGAGGAGTGTGGCCCGCAAGAAAAGAGAGGTGATCCTTCTCCTTTATTCAGAGATAGTGAGGTCATACCTGGAGTGCTGTATCCAGTGCTCAACTCCTTAGTACAAGAGAGACATGGACATAGCGGACAGAGTCCAGCAAAGGGCCACAAAGAGGATTAAGGGTCTGGAGCACATCACATATGAGAAAAGTCTGAGACAGCTGGGAATGTTCAACCTGGAGAAGGGGGATCTTATCAATATGTATAAATACACAAAGAGAAGTTCCTTTGATATTTATAGCAAAATACCAAAGGACCCTCTTTGGTATTTTGATGGAGCTAGGCTCTTTTCAGTGGTGCCCTCATGCCAAGACCAGAGGCAATGGACAGAAACTGCAATGCAGGAGATTCCCTCTGAACAACAGGAGATGCTTTTGTACTGTGAGGGTGACTGAGCACTGGCACAGGTTGCTTAGAAAGATTATGCAGTTTCCTTGTATTTATAAGCCATCTAGACGTGGTTCTGGGTATCTGCCTCTAGGTGGCCCTGCTTGGGCATAATGGTTGGACAAGACGATCTCCAGAAGTACCTTCCAACCTCAACCATTCTGTGATTCTGTTAAGTCTTTGCAGATCCTTACTGAGTAAGATAGATTTAGTGTCTGGAACTTGTTAAAAATATGTTCAGAGTCAGTAAGTGGCATACTACAGTGAAACAGGGCTGGCACTACTGGTTTCTGAGTAACTACAGGAAGACTGGATATATAAGGATGCTTGTGAGATATACGTCACAAAAATACCAGGAACATTAAGGCTTTAAATCATGCATACCATGTTTCATCCCTGATTAAAGGAATTGTTCATCATTTTATTGTAAAAGGTTTTGCTGCATTGACATTTGAGCAGTTAGCTGGTATGTCCGAATTTCTTCCACCTTAAATTCTACTGAGTGAAATATGTGTTGATGTTCCCTTATTTACTTAATCAAGGAAGGAAGGAAGGAAGGAAGGAATTCATTTAAATTCACAAAACCAAGCTCATTTCACCATAGGAAGGGAAAAAAAAAAAACAAAAAAAACCCAAACCAAACCTAAAAGTAAAAAATTTTTATTAAAAATCTTAATGAAATGGAAATTCCATTCTTGAAAATCCCCCTTGTCTTTAACATTGGCAAACTCAATCATAAGTATTCATTCACTCTTTTCTATTAAGGACTTATTTGCAAATCCTTCAGGCTGTAAGCAAGGGAAACCTATTTGTGGTCTAAAGCAGGTCCTGGATAAGCCACAGGTTCCTTGGGCGGAAGCTTCCCTTCCTCGCTGGAAATGCCATGACATAAAGGGTTTGACTACTGCTTCCAATTAGTCTGAAGGGAAATGTTTGATATGTTTCACAAAATGTGGAAGTATTTTTAGATCAGAGATCTCCATCATGGCAGCTGCCAGCACATTTTGACAAAAAATTGACAAAATTTTGACTTTCTGACATCTAGACAGACAGAGAAGCAGCTGCAGTATCCAAACACAATTTTGAACTGATGTGACACTTGAGGATAAGGGCATCAACAAAGATTTGTGAGCTGATTCATATTCACTGAAACTATGACTGTGAAAGATCTGTTAACATGAAGAGATCTTTTACCCCCCCAGTTTCAAAGCACTCTTCTTTTCTTTCCAGTTTTTACTAGCTAAAACCAAAAAGCTTAGTGCATTATCCTATACTTCTTTAAGCAGCAGGACCAGAACGCTCAGTAGATATGTTTAACGTTGAAGGAAAATATATTCTGCCACACTGAGATCCCGAGAGAGACAAGACTGATGCAGCTTCATGTCCACAGGCCCAATCCATAACGTGACTAAGCGTATATTCCCAGTAGGCATATGTCCATAGAGCACACCTATACACCTCATATATACATACATACATGGCTGGCCACACAAATCACAGACAGACACACAGAGCACCCACATGAACACACACAGCACCAGAGGCCTCATCCTGTTCTCCTCTCTGTTTGAGCAGGATGGAGGTCCGATAGTAAGAATTTAGAGATCTATACTCATACAAGATGGATCCCTCCGGCAGGTGAGCCCAGACACTCAGTTGCTGGCACTGGGATGTACAAGCCCCTGAGGCCACAGCCCCACTCCAGTTGCTGGTGCAGACCGTCACACACACACAGAGCTGCCTGGGACTCCCCTGGTCCCCTTGGACCATCCCCACTGTGGTTTCACCCTTACAGTCACCCCTGGCTCCCAGACCCCATGACCTACTCTCTTGCTGCTCCAGCTTTATCTGCACAGTTGTTTCACAGATTTTACACATCCTAACATACTAGCATACTTAGCACTTTGTAACTTGTTAGATATTGAATATTAGGTCCTAGGACCATCACAGGAATGATCAGCAAAGGGGACCAGACAGTGTGTCCCTTCCTCTGAGTTCCTAAAGTGTGTTCCCACAGGTCTTTGTGCCCCTGTGCTCCTCTGGGCTTGTACAGACAGGTCTTTGGTGGGCTGAAGGCTCCTAGTATGGGCCTGGGAGCAGCCAGGGGAGGGTAATATTGGGGGGCCCCTCCTGCCTTTGTCTCTCAGTGTTCTTTTGTGGATGTACATATGGTTTTTTGTGGATGTACATATTAAGGTACTTAATGCTATCTTTGCCTCAGTCTTCACCAGTAGGACCAGTTGTTCCCTGAGTTCCCAGACCCCTGAGCCAGAAGACAGGGATGGGGAGCAGAATGAAGCCCCTGTAATCCAAAGGGAAGTGGTGAGGGACCTGCTTCAGCACCTGGAGGTGCACAAATCTATGGGGCCAGATGGGATCCACCCAAGGGTACTGAAGGAGCTGGCGGAAGTGCTCACCAGGCCACTTTGCATCATTTATGAGCAGTCCTGGATAACCGGGGAGGTCCCAGCTGACTGGAGGTTGGCAAATGTGACAGCCATCCACAAGAAGGGCCGGAAGGAGGATCCAGGGAACTACAGGCCAGTCAGTCTGACCTCGGGGCCTGGGAAGGTCATGGAACAGACCTGTCCTTATCCTGAGCCACAAACATTTATTTTCTTCACCTGTGTTGTTCCAGAGAGGGGAGTGAGGGAGTGGCTGGGGGAGACCTGTCAGCTGGCCAAAGTCAACCCACCACAGTCATCATATCTAGTAAGTTCATTTGACAGTAATATGAAACTATTAGGACTGAGAGTCATTTCCAGTGAGCACTATTGTATTGGCCTATAAAGGTAACCTGCAAATCATCCTTAGATCACAGGGAAAGAAAAAGAAAAGGATGAAACATATTCATCAATTATGATTTAGTACCTTTATTTTGAAAAGTATATTTGCATTAAAAATGGAAAAATACTGTTCTCCAATAGACTTTCCCCCTCAGCCACTCTCTGACTTCCTTTTGTCTTTTTTTCCAAAAGGACATCAGTCTCATTCTCCTGTTTCTCAATAAGAAAAACAAACAAGGAAAGAGACAGACACCAAAAATCCATTTCTGGAAAAAAGTCCGTTATTTTCCTTCAGAAGTCTTTTCAGAAATATTTTGTTGAATGAAATAATTTGCAGAATAGTGAGAGGTCATGTAATTAGAGAGCGTGTAATGAGTTTTATACAAACAAGGCATCTTCAAGTTAGCATGAAATCTTCAACTATTTTTGTCTAGACTCCATCCTGCTTTTCATCACCTCTCCCTCTCCTTCCCGCTGAACAAGTAGATCATCTCTAAAATAGTCATTGTATCAACCAAAGACAGGTGTGTTTCTTTTTTGTTTTAACTGGAAAGTGTTTAAAAACTGGTAAAAATAATCCTTGTTCCTACATCTGCAATCATTTACAACACTTTGACATGAATAATACATGTAGATCTTCCGTCTCTGTTCTTTATATTCTAGATCTCATTATGGCTGATGTGATCTTATCATCTATACCATAAGACTGTCATACAGACCTATGATTTTTAAAGTGGGGCTGGGAAGCATGCAGGAACAGAGGTTTATAACAGGCAGTGACATCCTAATATTAGAGAAGTCATAGAATGTTTTCTTCTATAGCTGTAATTTAACATTTTTTTATATGGACCATTTTTTCCCCTGCTATTTGTAGCATATTTTTCCTTTGCAAACAGGCATAGACAGAGGCTACTTAAGGAAATTTGACAGCCTAAGGTATGCCAGAGGCAGGCATCACTATTAGAAAGAGCATCATTTTGGAAATTTGAATATATTAGACAAGCCAGAGTAGGCAAAAAAAGCAAATATGGAAAACCGGAGTGGGGAGAGAGGTCCGGGATGCAGTGTGGGAGATGGCCTTAGAAACATTAGGGGAAGGGAAGAGCAGGACACTCTCACAGCTATGTGCTAGCTCCTCTTGTCTCCCATTAATCATTAACACTCTGGCAAGAGTCTCACAACCAGTCTGCTGTTGTTTTGTCTTCAGATCTCATACAGTCCCTTGGCTTTCTATTGTTACTCACCCCTTTTTCAGCTCACACTTTCCTTCCAGCATGCTTTGTGAGTCACAGATTGCAACAGCATCTGGATGTGAAGAGGGAGAGTTGGGTAATAGCTATAAAAATCATGTGTTTATCTCAAGAAATTAGTTTGACTCAAGAAATTGAGACACGCAAGATGACTGTAAAAAAGATGTAGGATTTTATTGCAGATGGAGTGATGCACTTCACTCCTAGAGAGAAGCAGTGATACATTTATTGATATAAAACAGGGATTTAGCAAAGTTTGATAGTAGATGTGACAGTGGTTTAACAAGATTTGATGGCAAGGCACACGCGGTTATTTACTGCATAGAGGACGGGGTCAGACAGAACTGTCAGGGACACATTCCCATTAAATTGAGGTTCATAAAGGACCCTTTTGCTTTCTAAATTCCTTCTCAGAAAGGAGTTTAGGCATGACTGGATCCAATCCTAGTCCAAGACTTGGTCAACAGTTTATGTCTAAAGGATTATATATGCACAATCAATCCTTTATGTCACTTAGCTAAGACTTCAAAGTTTAGCATGCTGTTAGTCACTTGCTCAGGATTTGTAGCGGCAAGAAATCCATAAATCTCGATAAGTAACCTTCAGAGGTGTCCCTCCTCAAGGGGAGATCCTGGTGTGCAGCCCAGTGCTGTGCAGGAGAGCTCAACAGGCTGTTGGGCTGTTCGCTATTTATGAGGGTAAGATGATTGACCTATAGTCATATTTGCATATTAACCACAGTGCCAGTATTGTGGTTAGGTGGGTGCATTGCTCAAGCTAGGCCTTTGTGTTAGTGTTGTTGTCTGTCTCCCTGAAAACTTGTTGAGCCCAGATGCCGTCATCAAGACTAGATGCACCCACTGTTACCACCACAGGTGGCAATGTCTTGGGCAGAGTTACAGGAGATAAAGGTCAGGTTGGTGATGGAGCACACTGTCACAGATTTTGGAGATGTTGTAGCTGCACTCATTCATCTTGCTGCCTGTTGAGACAGAGAAGGTGGCTCAGAAACAGTAAGAAACAGTGATGGTCCAGTTCTCCTTAAGGAAGAGGACCCATCAAGTTTCTGTATTTGCATCCCCACTTTTTGTGTCACTGTCTTTCAGCACATCCTATTTTCCCAGCACCAGCTTCAGATGTTACCCTTTTCCACAGTTGTCACCTAAGAAAAATTCAGCACTATAAGTAACTATATAACCTTATTGAAGCTCTGGTTTTGGTTTTTTTGTTTGTTTGTTTGTTTGTTTTTTTTCATCATTTCACTCCTTAAAACCCAGTTGGCTATGTATATACAATAAATTAAAGTAAAAAGTAATATTCCTATCCAATAAATATTGTCCAAGGCAGCTAGATTATTTGAATTGACTTAGGATGCTCCATATTCTTGATAGAATATATGTAAAAAGAAGGCAATAAAAATAAAATTAGTGCCATTCAGTACTTAACCTTGTATTACTTTTCAATTATCTAAGCCTAGAGTGTGATTAACCATGAGAAACACAATACTCTTGGCTTTTTTTAAATAGATGCATTTCTGATCTCATAGACCAAACACAGCTCTTCATTATGCAAATAAGCGCTGTGGGTCTTTGTTGTTGTTTTGCATTTGTTTATATTCCAGCTAAATTAAAGAAGATTTTGGCAGGAGCTTCATGTCTTCTAGCAGTCATATGCTCTTGATTAATCACGTGTAATGGCCAAACAGTGTGTGGGATGAAGTAATTTCATACCAGTCACTACCCATTATTTAAGAACACTTTGACACACTGCCTTATCTGTCCCATTAGAGACCCCAGGGTGAGAGAGAGAAAGGTTCATTCTGATATGTGTTACAAGAACTGGTGGAAATCACTGGCAAATAGAGCAGGAATCCAGAAATAAAACATTAGCAGAGAAGCTTGCACTTCCTCTTGATTACAAGCAATGTGGACCGGTAAAGCTATATCAGTAAAACATCTGGTTTTGAATGAATTATCATTCCTTCTTTCATGGCAATGTGAAAGATTCCCTTCCTGTGCCAACCAGGTGCAGGATTCAGGTTTATCAGTTGGTTTCACTGCTGGAGGGATGCTTAGATTTAAAACCTGAGGTCCTTTGCAATCTCCACAAGAGTCTGATCTCCAGGCACAGCCCCACTGCCCGCAGTCCTCACAACTGCCTGCCTCACTCAGTTACCTCAGTGTCATGAAGATATACGAATCTCAGGTTCATCATCCAACAGGGAATTATAACCCTTCCAATCTTGTGGTAAAATACTTTTCATGTCCTGCTGCTCCAATCTCACAATGCTCCTTTTTGCTGGGAATGTGAAATAGTACTAGGTCAAGGGATACAGCCCTCACCACTTCAGCCCTACACGGGTTATGGCTTCATTTCTTACTTGGGAAATGATCCCACTTAATGATGTTTGCATCCACACATTTCACCAGGGGAGTGATCTGGCATGGAGAGAAAAGAGATAGGACAAGACGACAGAGCACAGACACAAAGGAGTGGTAACAGGGGGATGCGAGTGAAAAAAAAAAAAAAAGAAAAAAAAGGGACATGTGGTTGGGTTGGCGCTCAGGACAGCTATCAGGATAAGGTACATGTACCCGTTTCTAGCTATTTCAGGCCTAAATATTACTGAATTCTTAATAAATACACATTGTCACTATGAGATAGTTCTTCAGAAAAAAAACAAACAAACAAACAAACAAAAAAAAAACAAACCACAACAACCTTAAAGCACTTGATGGTGTGGAGGAAGTTTGCTTTGGCAGCATGCCATGGAAAAGCTAATGTAGCAGGCAGGATGCCTCCTGGTAAGACTAAAGGAGATGGCCAGCTAGGACCTCACTTATCTTCCCACCTCAGATTAAAAAGGGATAGGAGAAAGGGTGCAAATAATCATTAGCTCTGGTGTAGACAACTAATAAATTCTACTTGACACTAGAGATCTGGGAAATAGTTCACTTCACTAAGGTTCCTAAACAATGTTCAGTGATGAAGACGATGGTACCTTCCAGTCCTAAGCGACCAGCCAATCCACCTCAATAGACAGTGTTTGTATGTATGTGCATATATAAATATAAAAATATATATACATGTATATATACATATATTTTAAACTGTAGATGGAGAAGACAGGATTAATTTTCCCGGGAAATGTTTATTGCCATTATGTGTATATTCCAAGAAATTAACTACTGGACTTTGTGGGCGTGCCCCAAAGATTAAGCATGGGAACATGTGTTCCTTGTTTACACCACTACAAACTTTGAATGGAAAGTTTGCTCTCATGCTGGCTAGATTTTTCTGTCAAATCTAAATGAACTATTAACCTCTCAGCTTTCACAAGAGTTGCTGGAATGCATGGGATCTGGTTTGCCACCCACAGATCAGGAGTAATTTGTATCAAAAAAGGAACATACAGAAGGAGAGCTTGAGTGGAACTAGCAGTGATGTCTCTGGCATTTTGTAATCCTGCCATTGGCTAAACCCTCTGACAATGTATCACAAGTTTAATCACATTAAAGCAGAAAGCAGAAAATGCCAGAAAATACTGAGATGGCTTAGCTGACGAATGGCAGACAGCTGGGGAAAAGGAGTGGGAATTTAACTTTTCAGTGATTTGCCATCATTGTACGAACAAGAAATTCTCATAAAATTTGCCCTCATCACTTGTAATAAACCCGATGTACAGAGAATGAGTTCTGCAGATAAAACAGATATCAGGATGGAGAATCTGATCATTTGTTTTCCTGCTTCACACAAACTGACTTCTGAGAAGCCAAACTAAGTGCAAAGGCAGCACTCGTTTTAAAGAAACACTCAAGTTTCAAATTTCCCGAGGAATAATTATATTTCCTACATGTCTCCTGCCCACATGGAGAATAAAATTGGAATTAAAAGTGAAAGGAACTCAGAAGGACCCTGCACACACTCTTGTAAATGAATGCGTTTTGGAAATGCCTACTTCTTGATTAAACTTAATACAGTTGAAAGTCAATACAATAAATGCTTTCAATAGTATACTTACAGCTGTCTTCTGTGTGCTGCCAGGTAATTGCTGCTAGGGTAGATGGCAGCAAAGCTGTTGCACTCAATCAAACCCAGCTGGCATCTTCTATCTGGTTGTCTCTGGTGTTGTGTGCTCCTTCACCACAGTATTTTGAAGAATATGTTAATGCCACATAAAACTGGTGTTGCACTTATGACCTGCTTTGAAATGTGATAGTGGCGGTGGACCTACTTAAAAGGTACAGCAGTTTCAGGGAGCAATTAATAATGGTTCTGTGGGGACCCAATGCTGACATCCTATTATTTCTGGTAAAAATTGTCACTGATGCAATGTTTGACAAATGTGTAAGACCAAGATGGATCTAACGGAAGAAGAGTGAAGCCATGAACAACATCTTGGAATGAAGTGTCAGAAATAACTTACAAATTATGGAATTAGCTAGCTGAATAAAGATTTCAAATTGCTGTTGTAGCAAAGGGGACTGGCTCGAACCTGGAATACATTAACGGAAAAACATCAAGTAGAGGTAGAGAAATAGTAGTGGGATAATTCTGGAATTGATTTAATGTCTACATATGAAAAAAAAAAAAGGCCTATCACAAAAGGCTTAAAAATAACTGTGAAATTTCATTGATGTTTAGGAAATTTGAGTTATGGGCAAATACTTCCAGAGCACCAATGAACAGGATACAACAAAGTGAACATTTACAAAGTGAAATAAATGGGTGGGTGGATGAGCTGGAAGCTGAAATTACATGGGCCAGAAGCGAGACACTACCTTTTTTTATAGACTCAGTTGAAAAATTACTATTTCATATCATCTGTGTTATACAAAGATGAAAATGGAGGGTCACAACAGTTCATTCTTAACTTAATGTATAGACCTGTATGAAAATAGGGGCCAGTCAGTACCTGGACTTCGGCCAGCTGATGTAATTCTGTTCAGCATCAGCGACCCAGACTCATGCTGCTCACTGGCGAGCTGGTTATGCTAACTCACCCTTTTGAAACTGCCGTTCCCAGTAATTCTTCATTTCTATCACGGGAATAAAATCTCTACTTGAGATGGCAGAATAGAGGCAAGGAAAGCTTTTTTTTTATGTTTTATCTGAATACTGTGGGAGGAAGCTGCAGAGCTCCCCACACCATCATCATGGCACAACTCTTTTGCACAGTTATTTCATAACACTGATAAATTTACTTGTGGTAATTATTAATTGCCATCCTTAGACTGTATCTAGTCCCCATGGCCAGGTGAACACCCTAATCCCAGATCAGAGTGCATACTCCAACCACTTTTTTTCTTCTAAACACAACATCCACACAAATTGTCTGTGCCTTAGTTTCATTGTAAAGGAAACTGAGATACATGTCTCATACAGGGGACTGGTGAGCACCAGTGGTGTGCACAGACCTCCTTTTACTTTTTGTTCCTCCTTTTTTGCATCATGAGGTACAATAAATGGGGAACAGGAGTCCAGGAAATAAAAGTGGAAACAGATCATCCTGGATTTATTCCTGATCAGATGAAGTAGCTTTCCTTCCAAAAAGAAGAAAAAGAACATATACTGGTGGTTGACACATCGTGCCCAGAGTCAGCACTCAGACCTCAGCCTTGGCACCATCTTTTGTCTTTGTGTCACTGCATCAACATGACTAAAGCATTCAACCTGTTTGCTCCACTTCCATCTGCTGAACCTTCCTCATAGATTTTTTTTTTCTGAGGTAGCTTTTTGTGTAAAAGATCCCAATGCAACAAACCTTGTCTAAAGCACACAGTCCTGGAAACTCCAGTATTTGGGTATTGGATTATCAGTGGTGTTCCTGTACCTAGCAGAGAAGGAAGAAAGACCTATGGAGAAGACCAAGCATCCTTTTATCTCCATGAGACACACAGAGGATCGCTTGCCAGAAGGCATGATTATTGCCAGCTCTCAACAGGGAGAAACAGCCTCTTACAACCCCACTAGAGAAAGCCTGGAGTCTCTGAGAGCATGAGTAGGAGAGGGGATCTGTTTTTATTTTATCACACTGTCCTGACTGAGCGTAGCTCTTTAGTTGTCCTCAAGTGGAAAAGTAGGAAAAGATTCTTTCCACTTCTCATGCTCAGTTAAAAAACTGAAAATTGAAGGGAAAGAAAAACCCACCAAGGAAAGAACATGTAAAAATCCAAGTTTATAAAACATTCCATGATAAAAAAATCTCAGTACTGCCTCAGCTTACTCCACGCCATAGTCTTCTGTGGCTCAAAAAATTTGGGAAAACAAGACTCTCCCTATGAAAGGTGGGATTTTTTTTCCTCCAGTGCAAGGCTAGCAGCAGACTGCTGGAGGAGTACCTGAGAAAGGAAGTTCCAGCTTATTGAAGCTACTTATAATAAGCGCTTGAGTGATTCCTGGAATAGCAGAAAGCCGAATGCATGAATGTTTTGGCACACATAAGAAGAGCAAGGCAGATGTTAGCCTCACACCTTCATCTATTTGAATAATAGATATTGTACAGTATCCAATTTGGCTACCCTCAGTCTCTCATTCAAGCTGCTGCTTCTGTGCACTCAGACAGTCATTCAGCTCTAATGTCGCAGCTTTAAATCAGAGCTCGCTCTTAAAAGGCAGCGTGCCTGCATCAGCATCTCTTCGGTGAATAGTTTTGAGGTGAATTTGGGAGTCAGAGCGGAGTGTTTCCTTCAGGTTACTGAAATGGGGCTTGTTCCTGCTGCTGCTGCTGCTGCAGAATTTTTATGGAATTTTTTTACAAATTTTGAGGGAAATTATCTAGATCTCAAATATTTTACTGAATTCTTAAGAAGAGACATTTAAAACAAACAAACAAACAAAAAATAAAAACCAACCAACCAACAAATGGAAACACCCAAGCAAGCAAACAAACAAAAAAACAAACCCTGAAACCAGGAAAGGTTGTCTATGCTCAGTTACTTGCATATTGACGTTGTCTTAAAAAAACCCCTCCTATCATAAAAGGGATCACATAGTATACCCTGAAGGGAAGAAAAAAGAAAAATGATACCAAACAACAACAAAAAAAATGCACGTAATATTTTCATATTGTTTGAATTAAGAAATAATAATTGCTGCTGGGAATTTCCCTGAAATCAGTAAAGGGATGCAAGAGGTCAGAAGCTGAACAGCGCAAGAAAAGGTATAAGAATTTGGCACAGAGACCGAGTATGCTGGGAATATTCAAGGTCACAAAGTTTTAAAATCACCGTGAAGAGAAGATGTAGCTCATTACCTGACTGTTTTACAAATTCAGCCACCTGAATAAGGTTTCATCTGGCAGCTGCTGCTCTCAACAGAAGTAGGAATTAATATGGAAAGCACCTGTTACAACTCTCTTGCCTTATGCAGCATCAGTGGAGAATCTAAAACTAAAGACTCAAATCTCTCCTGTCTAATTTAGGACCTAAATGTTTTGCTTTTCCATTACTGTAATTGCTGTCTTTTTTTTTTCTAGAGAAACACAGTGGAAAAAGACATTTATTAAATATGGCAAAATTCACACTTTTCAAAGTAATAAAGAGAGAAATTTGTAAGTAATGAAAGAAAAATGTCCTTCACACCATTTAAAGCTATAATAGCTGATACACAGTAAGGTATAAATCTGTGTCTCCTGTGTCTTGTCCCCCTGCCTTGACCACATGAGTAAACAGCTCTGAGATGAAATCCTAAAAATATGATGAATAATAGCATATGAGGTTCAAAAAGTCTCCAAATAATGAAACAATACGAATGTTCCTGCAAATTTCCTTATGGAAAATGATCAGTAGCATGAATTCCTTCTAAAAAGACAGTTCATTATGAGGTGGACAACAAGATGCATCCAGGGATATACAGAACTCTCACTCCTCATTTTCCATATGCTGCCTGAAGATTAGGATGATGAATACATTATGCAGAAAGATAAGCTGTGCAGAAAAACAATGAGCCAAAGTTTTAACTGGAATAAACCAATGCAACCCTTCTGGAATCAGGTTTAAAACTGAATACCTCTTGCTGTAGATACATTTTCTTTGAATTTAATTTTATTCTTACATGCACTTTTAGTTTCATAGTTTTAGCCATCTTGTGAGCAATATGATGTGTAATTTATTGGAACAGACAAGACCTGATCCAGATATTTGCAGTAAATAACCAGATAAGTTACTCATCGGGAGCAGGCTACAAATATTTTATTTTCTTCCTGTAAAGAATATATGTTGACTTGTTAGAAAGAGTTAACAACAACATCCTTTCTACACAGGTTAAACATTTCACCTTGTAAAATCTAAGCTGTTCAAAATCAGGCTTTGAGAAAAAATATGGATAGCATTGTTAAAAAAACCAATATTTTTTCATACCTTGATGGTAAATTTCATTTGTAACTTGTTTGGGCAATTTTTTGGCACTCTTTTCTTAAGGGATTCACAATCTGTTCTGTTACAGAGAAATTACATTTATTATCTCACCAATAAAATTTGAGGTGATTCTTTATTATTGGTCATGAATAAATTTGGAATGTAAATTAGAAAATTTCTAACTATCACAGCTGTGGGGTCCTAAAGAGCTTTCCAGCAGGACAGGTGAGAATAAAAGGCTCTCTTGAATCTTAAGGTGGACATTTATCAATGTTGTGAAAGCATTAGATATTATGGGTTTCTGCTGATAGCATCAAGACTGGTTTTGGTGATCCAGGAGCTTTCTTTTAGGTCTCTGTTCTGTTAGAGTAATCTAAAACATTTTAACTTTATATGTTTAAAAGCTGCCTAGAAGTCACAGAAACTATTTTCCTTACATATATTCTAACTTGTAACTGACAAAATGCAAGTATATTACTGAGCAGTTTTGATCTCGATATTAAATGGAACCTTTTTATTTTAATATTGTTAGGTAATGCTATTTTTTAATTTTCTACAAAAACATTTAATAACTATTTTAACCACATTTTCTTTATTTATGGAGATGATTTAGTTATTCTTCTTCCCTTGAATATAAGTTATAGCAATTCGGTACTTATTTCTATCTCTGATCTTACTATACCTTCAGTACAATTTATTGATGAAGAAAAACATGTTCCAGTGAAGCCATAAAGAGCTATAAAATAAAATGTAAGCATATAAATTTTCTAGGAACATAGTTTTATATATTTTCCTGGATTTTTTGTATTCTATTGGCCAGTACTACAAGGGTAAATTGAATTTCAGTCTCTTGAACAAACAACTAGTGCAACCTCTTAAGCACCTTAGACTTTTTAAAAGTGATTAAGAGGTCATTGAACAGACATATTTAAAGATTTTTATTCCAGTCTCTTGCGCTGACGAAAATTGCTGAACCTACTGAAATCTATTTAGTTAGGTTCAGCATATTATTGTACTGAACTAATATTAAGCATTTTATCATCTCTAGATAGTGCATAGCAAACAGCTGACTCTTCAAATGGTACTTAAACTCATTAGGAAATCATAGAAAATAAGTAGATTTTTGTCCATCTGCTTAACTAAGGAGAGAACTACTGTCCCTACAGTATTCTGTATACAATTTATTTCAACTTTTAATTAAAAAATTCAACCATAGAAAAAGCTTGCAACTGTTATAGGCAATACTCTCCTGTGTTCCCACTGATAGAATATCTTGCTTAATGTCCAACATTAATGTCTCCTCCTGCATTTTTAGCCACTGTTTCTTCTCCTATCTGTGGTAGATACAGGAACCGAGTAGTTCCTTCTCTATTTCTCAGTGATGATTTCATTCATTGAAGATTTCTCCCATTACTTTGACCTACTTAATTCTTTGCTTAAAACAGATTAGGATTTTCTGATCACTCTTGTTGTTCTGATTCCTTATTTGTCCAGCCAGCTAACATTTTTCTTCAACTGTGATAGTTCAACTGTGATCTAGGCAGAAGATTCTGGCTTCCATGTAGGAAAGAAGTTTTACTTCATGAGTCGTTAAGATACCATGTCTGCTTATACACCTCCACGCACTTTTGCATTTCTCTTATGATATAGTTGTCATCTTCTGGGCTTCTGAATCATCATTAGCACCTCACATACATACACACTGCACCCACATAAAGGTTATATGGCAAGGATAGCTATGTATGATTTGTCACATGATTTTTTCTGTTGGCTGTTCTTTTAAATTTCTTTCAATTATTTTCTCACTCTTGATCCTGTTTCCAGCACAAGAAAAACATGTCACTCTCTCATGCTTCTAGATAGAGTCCTAGAATCATAGAATCTTTGTGGTTGGAAAGGACCTTTGAGATCATCGAGTCCAACCATACACACACAAAAAAAAACAAAACAAAAAAACCCAACAACAAGCCACCAAACAAACACCCTACAGTCTCTGCCACTAGAGCATGCCCTGAAGTACCAAATCTACACATTTCTTAAATACCTCTAGGGATGGTGACTCAACCACCTCCCTGGGCAGGCTGTTCCACTCTTTCAGGAAAGTAATTCTTCCTGATATCTAATCTAACCCTCCCCTGCCGCATCTTCAGACCATTTCCTCTGGTCCTATCATTACTCACCTGAGAGAAAAGGCCAATCCCCACCTCTCTACAGCCTCCTTTCAGGTAGCTGTAGGTAGCAGGGCAATGAGGTCTCCCCTCAGCCTCCTCCTCTCCAAACTAAACATGCCCAGTTCCCTCAGCCTCTCCTCATATGACTTGGTCTCCAGACCCCTCACCAGCT
>VXBO01005612.1:22224-66495 GCA_013400135.1 Rhinoptilus africanus | reverse complement strand
AAAAGAAATTAAGTATATCACAGCTGTGTCAGGATTCTTTGTTATTTGACTTACAGACTTGCTCCAATTTAGATTACTTTAGATAAAGAAACCTGCTTTCACAGTAACCACTGTCATAACCTTGCTCAAATACTCGGTTACTTTTCCTTCTATGCTCACAGAAATCCAACTAAAATAAATACACAATTTATTCAGTAGCCTAGAGAAAAACATTATCACTTATTTAACAGAATATGAATACATGCCAGGCTGATTAAACATAACACTATGGTTTAGGGTCTTTTTCTCCTCTGCTGAAATGTCTTCAGTTTCCATTAAACTTTGTGAAACAGAATATATGGCAAAAATTGAAAGACACACTGTGCTGTATAGCGTCATTTAGATATAAAAAGTAATAAAGATAGGGGCAATTGTAGTTCATGTCCATTCACATTGACAGAATAAGTGTGTTAACTTGTTTATCTCTTCCTTTACAAGGCTCATTTGATTCAAAGTTACCTGCTTCAACAGGAAAAATAGCAGAGGAAACTAATCAGAGAACAGCAGAGACTGAAACAAGATGACATGAAGGTACCGAAATGAGAAGTTCATAGTGATTCAGTACTATGCTCTAACTATGATCCCAGTGAAATCAGGGCCAGCTTCAGTGGAATAATGTGGAATATGTCAGAAACTGTTTTCCTTAGCTGTTTATAAAAAACAAAGCAAAACAAACAAACAAACAAAAGAAAAACAAAAATAAATCCACAGAAGATAAGGTAACAAAATGATTTCACTTATCTGAACTCAAGTCACTTACGAGAAGTTGTTTAAGACACTACGGAGAGTACCAAGAAAGCCTTTCATTCAGACTATATAGGTGCCGTTATACATACCACAGAGCCTGCAGTGTTTTGCTTCATTCACAGCTTGTCTCCATATCCTCTGAAAACACTGGAATGACTTTAAAAGACTTCAGTAAATTAAACAGATACTCTTCTCTGGCACAAACACCAACTGGCATGGAACAATCTGCATCTTTCTTGTGAAACACTATTATTCTCTAGAATCACATGCTTTCATCCAAAGTGTTTATTGGGAATGGAGACGGTGCTAAGTCCTGAGTGCTGGTTGAGAATTGATTGGGACACTGCTAGTTGAAGCTAGTCAAGCTATGTCAAAGGCTGCTCTACCACTACTTGTTTCAGTGCCAAGGAACATTTCTTGTGCTCTCACTAAGCATAGTTGCAGCTTTGTCTCCTAAATATGAAGGAGCTTGGACCTTCTTTGGGAGTGGGCTAACAGGTGTATCCCAAATCAGAGACTACTGTGATGGAGGGGCTTCCTGCTGTATATGAATTTAGCTAACACACATACGCATTTATATTTATGAGTTGGGCATGACTGAAGTTCCAAAAAAAAAAAAAAAATCAAGGCAGAGAATTTACTAATGGATTGATAGCAGATCTCGTTTACTCTGTCAGCCTGTATGAATGTCAGCAGAGTAAGGACACTGAACAATATCATTTGAATTTGAATCCTGCTTGTTATTGAGCTTCAGCTGTTCCTGAATATATGACAGATGGGCATGGTGAGTGGTTCATTCACCACCATTGTGTCCCTCAAAGTTACCCAGAAGAATAAGAACAGCTTTGTTAACTCTCATGATACTCATTTTGGCTATAATTTCAAGAATTCAGAGAATGAATCGGTACTATTTATTACTCCTTTGATGGAGTCTGGAGAGCAACAAACTCATTTGTAGTTAAGAGAAGATAACATCTTTCTTCTATCTGATGGCACCAGTGCATGATGATAATTTAAAAAACTTTTCTTTCATTTAGTATATAAGAAGATCTTTTTTTTTTTAATTCTTATACTTTGCCTTCCACTGCTCCTGATACACTAGGTCCCATGCTCCCAGACATTCACTTTTCATCATATTTCTCTCTTTCTCTGAAGAATGGTGTGCATGGGGAACTGTCCTCAATCATATTAATGACTCTACCAGTAAAAATCTATCTCAAAAGCAAACTGAGCATTGACAAACCAAATAGACCTCAAATGAAGACAAAACACAGGGTTTGGACAGTGTCCCATTCACAGCATCAAGCCAAACATGGATTCACAAAGGATGTAAGATTCAAAGACAGTTACTCATATCCTTCCATGGGCAGGCCAAATCCCGGTCAGTTCCTAAGCAAAAGGCAACTAACTTCCCTAACCCCCTTTCTCTCCCTTTTTACTGATAAGCACGATGTCAGACGGTATGAAATATCTCTTTAGCTAGTTCAGGTCATCTGCTTGGTTGTGTCCCTGCAACCTCTTGTGCAGAGTCAGTTCACTAGGGGCCAAAGTGAGAAAGCGAAAAGGCCTTAATGCTGTGCAGTGTTCAGCAATAGCTAGAACAATGTTGTGGTTTTAGCATTGTTTTGGTCACAAATGTAAAACACAGGTCTGTGCCAGCTGCTATGTCAGATAGACCCAGTACAAGGACATGGGTATGGCCAAGGCATCATTTGACTAAATCTTATATTAAAAGATGTATCATGCAAAATTAAATATTCTGAAATACAGTGAAGTAAATTTTCTCCTTTAAAACAACTCTCATTTGATCACTTAGATCTCTCTGTCTTTATCCTGGACTATATACAGACTCTGAACAAGAAAAATTGCTCTGCAGCAGCACTGGCAGATTACTATGGAAGCTGTATGATTACTAAGACAGTAATTCAATCTACAAAGAAACCTTAAGAAAACGATAACAACAGCAACTAAACCATCAGTGCCCCGAAATGTATCTGTGACTGCCAAATGCAATTTCTGCTAAAGTAGTTTCAGCTAAGATGGTCCTGCTTGGTATGGCACCATCTGTTGAATTTCCCTTGTTCATGTACTAGTAAAGAATAAGTGGAATCTTTACATAATTTAAAATAAAACAATCAAACGGGGAAACAACTTCTCAATTACAATCATGAAAAGGATCAGGTGGGCTCTTACTCATCCTATGGACCATTGCACAGCTGACTTCACATATGGGAAGACAGTTACTTAACCTTTTATATAGCCACTGTTTACACAGACTTTAGCAGTGGAGGAAAGTATTTTTTCAATCACCTCTTCTTCAGCTGCTGCTTAGCTGAAGTACTATGTTGGGGGTTTTGTAATGTTGTTTTTTTTTAATTATTATTTGTTTGTCAGGGAAGGGAGAAGAACAATGGGAAGTTACACATATTTCAAGAAACAACAGAAAATATTTCACAATATTTAGGAATATATTTTTTCCCCTTATTTCTTGTGTTTTGTATGCCTGATTAGGTTAGAGAAGGAAAAAAAAAATATTTTCTTGTTTCTCCTGCTATTCTGACCATTTTTTTTCTCCCCATTATTTAGGAATTTCAGATGGTGGTAATTTTCATGACCTAGATTTTCAACACATTTAGTTGAAAGGTGATTCAGGAAAGAAAGCACATTGATAGTTGCAATGTAAAGGCTTAGTACTGATTATAAGAAGAAACAAGGATAGACTGAGGAATGAGGTCTGAAACAGATTCCTCTTTCCAGAAGAATATGAACCATATTCAAGTTGATTCAGGAAGCTTAGGAAAAGATGATTTGGGGACCAGAAGTCAGGAGACAGGCAGGCACTGGCTGGGAAACTCTTAAACTGCTTTAAGTTATTTGCCATGAGCTGAAATATTGCCACTCCAAGAAATAAGAGCACAGCATCAACAGGACACTTTCCCTGATGTATCTTTTTAACTCAAATAAGGATCAGGTCACGCACTGGTGATAGTTTTTAAAGAAAGGAGCAACTGCATTTGATGAGGCTTTCCCTAGGGACAACTTGCTCTTCTGTGCAAAAAGCTCAGAGCGCACGATGAGTTTAACCCACAAAGCTGCACTCCTGAGCACTGCTACACAAGCACACGGGTTAGAAAACAAGTTTGCTGAGAGAAGGAGCATCAGATCGTTGCCATAATAATAGATACTGACACAGAACCAAAAGCTTCACTCTCAGTCCCCTGTAACATCCAACAAAATAATCAGCAATCAGCCTCCTTAAATCAGATAATGTCTCTTCCAGGTCTTCTTGAGCACCAGCTGCATCTTTCAAAAGAATATTTATCTCGATTAGCACAAGTGGACTCTGAAGAAGTGTCACATGGCTGTGTCATCAATCTGGAGAGAGCAACAGCAGCTTAACGCTCCAGCACGCATTGACGAGGCAAGATAAATAGGAGGTTACTCCACACACTGCACGATTGAAGCTCTCCTGAATCCTTGATTTTAAGTCCTTACAGCCCCTTCAGGACTCAAGCGCTGATTATGAAGATTCTGCAAATTCAGGTACTGAAGCGAGACGTTCAGGTTAACATCACACAGGAGCTGGTATCTGTTCACAGAAATCAAGCGGCGGAGATGCTGAAGCAATCTCAAGTCCTACTTCTGGGGCTATCCTTAGCAGACAGGCATTTTCATGCTTATTTATTTATTCTTTTTGAGCTGTTAGTGGACTTATCACAAGGGAAAAATCTGCTAGCATCAGGGAGTTAAAGGGAAATTTATTTTGATATATATATATATATCCTTATTCTACTACAGGTTACCTGTGCTAGGAGACTTTATCACTATTCATTTTTTATCCCAATGCAAAGTAGGGTATCATGTCATTGTCACACAGAAATTTAGGCATTAAGGTTCCTGTAGCCCGGAGTTGACTCTTCTTTTCCCATCACCAGCTGGAAGGCTGGATTTCTAGACTTTACCTTGCTGTAGTCGTTGCTCATGGGTTTGCGTTATCAGACAAAGGAGTAGGAGCCACAGGTCAATTATTGATAACCTTCTGGAGGAGCTTTGGCTCACTGGATCCAACCCAAAGCATAATTCAGCCTTAGGGATAATAAAATATTGCTTGAAAACACCTAACAGAGAAAAGAGGTTGGAAAGAGGATAAACTTGAAAAAAAGTTTTGAACTAGAGTTTAGCTAGTGTTATTTGGGAATTACAGAAGCCCCAAAGGGGATATGACTTTTTTTAATGTAAATCTACACTAGAAAGTAAATTTTTAAAGTTGTTGTGTGACTAAACCTATAAATTATTTTTTTCNCTGATTATGAAGATTCTGCAAATTCAGGTACTGAAGCGAGACGTTCAGGTTAACATCACACAGGAGCTGGTATCTGTTCACAGAAATCAAGCGGCGGAGATGCTGAAGCAAGCTCAAGTCCTACTTCTGGGGCTATCCTTAGCAGACAGGCATTTTCATGCTTATTTATTTATTCTTTTTGAGCTGTTAGTGGACTTATCACAAGGGAAAAATCTGCTAGCATCAGGGAGTTAAAGGGAAATTTATTTTGAAAAACAGGTTTTTAAAAAGCTATTTTGTTTTAATGAGCAGTCCCAGATACCCAGAGCTCCTGTCTTACTGTGGAAATTAGAGCTTTCCCAAAGTATCCTAACCACAGAAGTGTCAACTCCCATCCCAAGAGAACAACTGTATTTTGAATGTCTGATTTCAAGACACATTCTCATCAGTGATTCCCCTCTGAGANCTTTTCCCATCACCAGCTGGAAGGCTGGATTTCTAGACTTTACCTTGCTGTAGTCGTTGCTCATGGGTTTGCGTTATCAGACAAAGGAGTAGGAGCCACAGGTCAATTATTGATAACCTTCTGGAGGAGCTTTGGCTCACTGGATCCAACCCAAAGCATAATTCAGCCTTAGGGATAATAAAATATTGCTTGAAAACACCTAACAGAGAAAAGAGGTTGGAAAGAGGATAAACTTGAAAAAAAGTCTTGAACTAGAGTTTAGCTAGTGTTATTTGGGAATTACAGAAGCCCCAAAGGGGATATGACTTTTTTTAATGTAAATCTACACTAGAAAGTAAATTTTTAAAGTTGTTGTGTGACTAAACCTATAAATTATTTTTTTCCCCCATTTTTAGGTTCCTTTAAGTCTGTATATTTTTCCATTGCAAATTATGCATAGCTATTGAAGAAAAACAGAGGATATTAAATATATAGTCGTCTGTCTGTATGATACCTGATCTGTCTAGTAAGTATAACTTGTAGAGACAACGAGAGTGTATGAGACATTGCTAGAATACATATATGGATTAAAAAATAGAGTATCAGTCTGTCTATCTATTGCAAGAATGAATGACAGAGGGAAAAACAAACCATGGAGTTAACAAGTAGTAATCAATTCCCTTAAGCATTCTGCTCAGTCACCTGACATCACGGATTGAATACAAAAATAACTTTTCTGGGAAAAAATGTCTGATGGCTAGCTTGCTGAAATATCCTAATGAAGAAAGACTGTTAAAAGCATTAGAGAGGGATCAGCCTTGCACAGATCAAAGCTATAGCTTGATTTGGAGAAGCTACCAGAAATCCTGAGATTTCTCTGACATCTCATTTCACTTTTAATATATATGGAAAGAATCTTTCATATCACACATCCCACTCCTTCAGCTGCCCTTGAAACTCTCAGTCAAAATGCTGCTTAGTTCTTTTCTATCTCCGTTACTTATTCAAAATGATCTGCTGTATCTTGCAGTGATCTGTAGAGTGCAATCAGTCAGTCTTGGTGTTGTGGTGGTTTGCAGGGGTGGACAGATGTCGAATTGGCTCTATATAACTTCCCAAAGGACTGCCTCTGAAGACTACTTTCTCCCTTTTGCACAACAAATTATCGTGCCAGCTTTCTGGTTTGTTTTTCCTCTCTGCATCAAAGAGTCTATTTCTTCTATCGTAGTTTAAAGGCACTAGGACTGTTATTTCACCTCAGAGCTTCAAGGTTCAGCATCTTTCCTACTAATTCTTGCCTTATGAACACCTAAAACCTAATATCCAGACAGAGAGACACAGAGAATGTCTTTTGATTTGAAAAATCATCCTTCTGTACCTTGAAAGAGTTAGTGATAAAGAAATGGAGGGCACTGACTTTGAAAAAAATATTGAATGAGTCGAAGTTTGGAGTTTCTAACTGTGAAAAGTTTCTATGAGAGCATCATACTTTCTTGGAGGTGGCCTAGTAAGCCATGAGAAAACTAGTGCCATAACTCACCAGGAAGAAACCAGTTTTACTTAATCCCATCTCAAGGGAGATTTAGCTGAGTTTATTTCAGCAGCTTCCATCAGTTCAGTGGTCTCATAGGACAAAGAGCGGAAAGTTTAAAGACTGATTGGATCTCTGGGGCCTCAATTTAGTTGTCTAAATAAAGGCTTCTAGTTCTGCCTGAGACACTTCAGAGTATCTGTGATATCCATGTTGTCTGAGCGGTATGATGAAAGACCTACAGGTCACCAGCACCCTTCTGGAAAAGCATCTGGAGATGAAGCAGATACCCTACGGCATTCAAAATGGCACTTAGGCAACCTACTCAAGTCTTCTCTGTCTCGTTCTGAGGGCTGAGCTGGAATTAATATTACGTACTAAATATCTGAACAGGGAAAATGAAAAGAAGAAAAAGAAGCTGTGGGATAGAACAGGACTTGTGCTGGGTGCATTAGAAGAACTTGTTGGTCTCAATTTGGTAATGAAGTCTGTGAGATTGAGTCCATTCAGAATAGGAAAGCAGAAGCAGGAACAAGTTCATCAGAGGGCCACCAAGTTGGTCGGGGACCGCATCAGTTGCCCTGTGAGCAGAGGTTGAAAGGGATGGTCTGTTTCAGCCTGGGGAATAAAAGCTTCAGGGGAACTTAGTTGCAGCCTTTTAATACATACAAGGAGATTATCAAGATAATGGAGCCATGGTTAAAGCCCTGAACAACATGGTCTGAATTCAGTGTTGAATTACTCTGTTTTGAGCAGGAAATTGGATTAGAGACCTCTTTAAAGGTCCTTTAGAAAAAGTCCTTCCTAATCTGAATGATTCTGCAATTCTTATGAAGATTTCACATTCCTCCATATGAGAAACATTTGCATAAGTTTCCAATTAAACAATGAAAACGTTTCTGTTATGAACTCATTAGGTGTAAGCATGCATTATGTTCAAACTTGGAGCAGAGCTTCTAGTTTTATTTTCTCCAAAAAGAATCCAACTAGTGTGAACAGGATAGTAATTGGGGATTCTCTTAAAAATCATACTACTGATCCTAACCAAAATTGTAAGGTACAGGGAGCCTAATTCCTCAAGTTCTTCTAAGTTATTTCTACAGTGTCTTAGATTTAAATTAAACTTGAAGTCCGGGAAATGGCTAAGTATGTAACATGAGATTTATTTATTTTTTAATGACTATTTTGTCATGAAGCTCAGAGAGGAAATGGACAATTAGTATTTGTCCAGGTTTGAGGTTTGTTTCAGTGGCCAGTCCAGCCCAAACCATGACAGTATGTTGTAATCATTGACATATTTGTGTGTAACAATCTGTATCTCTATACCCTTGCCTGTACCTCTTATGTTTTACTCTGTAAAATCTTCTTGGAAAGGATGCCTTCTTGCTTGTGCTTGTGTAATATGTAGGACAATGAAGCCTTGGCCCATTTCTGAAGCTGCTGGATACTTTTCCAGTAATAACAAGAGAAATCAAATGTATTAATCAAGTCTCTTAGGCACACCAAACATCCCACACTCATTAAACCGTCTCTCACTGAAAAATGTATTGAAGCTCTGTAATCATTTTTTAAAATAAACATTAAAAAAAAAAGCGAAAAAAAAAAAGCAGTATTTTCTTGCATAACTCAAATGTTAGTTCTGTTTTGCTGAATAGCTTCAATCTTAATGGAAAATATTTAATTGGAACTAAGAGGTTTAGGATGTTACTTTGTTCCGAGAAAAACTTGTTAACCAAAAGAAAGGCCACAGACTTCTAACAAGTTAAAGTCCTACCCTCCTCACTTCTTTTCTCCTTCCCTCCTCTTCTCTCTCCCTCTTCCCATCTGTCATTATTCACAACTCTACTTTAAAAGAGTGTAACTTTTCAGGTGCTGAGGGATGAGAGCTTTTAACAGGGTATTATCCTATATAGAGAAGTGTACCACTATTTTGCTGGTTGGAATATGCACTGCAATTGGTTTCATGGATCTACTTATCTCCAGCATCTGGAGATTTCAACTGAAGTGCAAATGAGAGTATAACAGAAGCATATTAATTAAGTACTAACCACAAGCTTTGGCTCTGATACAGGATGCACTAAACAACACACATGGAATATAGGTCAAAGAAGCAAGAAATTAGATTACTTCTGAGTGCAAAAATAATGTCTTTGATTTTAGTAGGGTATTGCATATGCAATTCATTAAACTGGACTCTGAGGAGTTCTGTTTCGATATAGGTGGTAGATCAGCAGTACTTGTTAGTCTGAGGAACGCAAATGTAGAGAAAAAGCTACAGACTGTTTGCTATGTGAAACATTTTGGATATGCTTGCCTGAAGCAGCAGTAAAAAATATTCTAATAATATATGCACGGACTGAGAACTTTGTGCTAGAGGGTTCAAAATAAACTGTGCTGATATGCAGGTCCCCAATTAGATGTGGATTTTACCTTTTCAGCTCATGCTCATCTATCTAATAAGCTGAATTCCTGGAATTTTTAATGTGGTTCATTGAACACTGCAGGAAACCCACAAACAAGAAATAAATGTCTTAGTAACCTGATCAGTGTCATTTTAGTATGATTATGGCAAAGGATCCACATAACTCAATGAACAGTGAAGTATTTTGCGATTGAAGTTGCAAATGCAGAAAATTGTAGAATCATAGAATAGTTTGGGTGAGAAACATCCTTTAAAGATCATCTATTCCAACTTCCCTGCCATAGGCAGACACAGCTACTAGACCAGGTTTCTCAAACACCCATTGTGGAATAATTACTAAATTGGCTAAAACCACAAAAAGTACAGCATTCACCACACATCAGAGAAAAGGCTTTGAGGTAGGACACAGCTGCAGCTGGCATGAATTCCAGGTTGTAATGTTTCAATACCTGCAATTCAATGACTACATGGGGGACGGAATGGAACGCAATCTTCTGTGGCCCTGCCCTGTGACGTGTAGCAGGTACAAGAACAAGATGGATGGATAAGCAGCCAATTTGCTACCCTGAGCCAGTATTCTGCCAAATATTGATGAAATGCTGTCCTTAGTGTGAACTTTTCTCATTATAATGTCATTATAATACCAAAACACACCTCCATCCCGAAGGCTACCCGCCGCCAAGATGCGACCACTCCTCCTTGAGTTTGCACACTGAATTTTTCGTAAGTTATACCTTTAAATGCGAAGCGAGAGAATTTTACACCAATAATAATAAAGGTATTTATGACTCAAGTCACTCAAACTCCACCTTGAGAGTAATAAATAGTATAAAAATAGCCCAAGAAAGGGGGGATTTTAGGGAAGATGCCATCAGGAACAAGTCGGAGAGAACTCCATCACAGACGGCCTCTGACTGCCGGGACTAGTCGACAGGCTGAGCCTTTCTTCCCTCCCCATAGGGACGCCTGTGGGTAAGACTTAGACTAAACTTAGAAATCTCTATAAAGAATCTCTTTCCCATCTTTGTAGCCAGGCTGTATTGCTTACAACTTTGTCGAGCATTTTGTGTAACTAAAATTACTTTTATTTGCATGTGCTTTGCTGACAGTGTATTTCTCACCGACAATCCAAAGAACCTGTATATCTGTTGCCTAAATAAACTGCACTGCTTCGGTAGCTAGCCGTTTTGAGTTCTCACTTAACACGACCACAGATTCAAGGATGGCCGTGCAAGTTCAGGAGCACGGCTGGACTCACGGTGCAGTCCACTATCANGGTGCAGTCCGCTATCAGTGAATCCAAATCGTGAGAGTTTAACATGGGTTAAATGTGACTGGTCTGGTAGTGGCAAATTGGGCATCAATCAGGACTTAAACCTAGCCGCACCAAGCCTCCCACCTTGGTGAGGAGTGTTAGAACGCAAGGGGTTTATTTTCTGACAAAACTGCCTCGCCCCTTTCACGTAACACCCAACCAAACTGACCTTGAACCCTTTCAATGGTAGGACACCCACAACTTCTCTGGGTAACTTGTCCCAGTAAAAAATTTCTTCCTTGTGTCCAACCTAACCTACCCTCTATCAGTTTAAAACCATTGCCCCTTGCTCTGTCATTAAAGGCCTTCGTAAAAATTCTCTCTTTCTATTAACCCCTTTTTATTTATTGAAAAAGCACCATAAGGTCTCTCTGGCGCTTTCTCTTCTCCAGGCTGAACAACCCCAACTCACTCAGCCTGTCCTCATAGGAGATGCACTCTAGCTCTCTGATCATTTTTGTGACCCTCCTCTGGACTCGCTCCAATAGATCCATATCTTTCCTGTGCTGTGAACCCCAGAGCTGGACACAGTATTGCAAGGTGGAGTCTTGATAGGGTGGAGCAGAGAGGCAGAATCATGTCCCTTGACATGCTGTCCACTCTGCTTTTTATGCAGCCCAAGACACAATTGGCTTTCTCTGTTGCAAGCGGACATTTCTGGCTTATGTACAGTTTCTTATCCACTGCTATCTCCAAGTCCTTCGCCACAGGGCTTCTTTCAATCCACTCATCCCCCATATTGCACTGGTATTAGGGACTGCTGCAACCCAGTGCAGGACCTTGCACTTGGCTTTATTGAACTTCATGAGGTTAACGATACAAAATCACACCTACCAGAACACTACTAACCATTTGGGAGGTCTGTTGTTGAAGGACCTCAACCAACAAAAGTTTGAGTAAGGTGCAAACCATCAGCTTACTGTGTCACTGTTATATAGTACTATTATACAGTATAACAGCACAGATATACAACAACACAGATAACAACATAGTGATTGGGAAAGGTGGGAATTAAATGTCTTTTAAGGAAAACACAAATGGGTGCTGAATGACCTTCTCCACTATGGACTTCAGAAAAGGAAGAGTAATGTTCTGTTGTGTGACCATTAAAGATAAGTGACGGGTCACCACTTATGCCCAAATGCCTGCTAAAGATTATTCTCTCACAGTGAAAAACCAGTATAAATTCCTAAGACTCTTAGTCCATGGAGAAAAAGAAAAGTGGGGTCATTCAGAGGGAAACAAGGGAGAAGTATCATCTGCGTTCTGATGGATGATACAAAGTGAAGTGCTAAAAGGATGCAGTGAGAGATTCAGAGTCAGGAGAAAAATTGTTGAAGGTGTCTAAAAAAATCTAAGAAAGCTGCTGGCTCTGGAATTACATTACAGCATCCCTTTTCCTGTCAGTGCACTTCTCTAATTCTAATGATAATTAATGTCACCTCCAGGTCACAAAGCTCTATGACCCATTTCTATTTCCAAGCCTCAATAGGGAAGATCAGTGCTATTCTATTCACTGTGGAAAACTAGAGAGAGATAGTAATAGAAAATACTGAAATACTCACAGGTGGGGGTTTTTTTGGTACAATTCTAGTATGTCACCACTAAGTGATAGTATTATCTGATCTGGGATTAATATGCATTTATGTTAGTGTCAGGATATGTACTTACCTGATCAAATAGAAAAACAAAGGTTCTGGTGAGTTTTAAATATTTTGAAAACAGTATTCATTCTAGTTATTCATAGGTAATACAAATAGGCTGATGTAGGTCATCTTGTCCTCTTCCTGCCTTTTTCCCCCTCTATCTTTTTTTCTGTAGTACTCACAACTGCATCATCTAAACACAATTAACAGCTAACAAAATGGAACTGCTCTTCTGATTTTCTTAACTCTTCTCCATCAGAAATGTGGTGATATAACAAGAAAAGTCTGACGGGTCACATTAACACTTTGGAGTTTTTTATTAACATGAGCATAACACCTCTTTCTACCCCCGGTTCCTGGCTTTGAGTATTACAGCAGTATCTGGAGTGCTCAGACAGGACTGGGGCAGACTTTAATGTGCTACGTATTGTACAAACAAGTGGGGAGAGATAGCCTGCGTGAAGAGCCTCAGTGTGTACAACTGAAAGAAAGGATGATTTGTTTCTGCTTTACAGGTGGCTGTATGTGAAATACAGAGACAGTTGAAAGCTTCTGTACGGGCATCATGCTTGAGGACTATAGTAGAGATAAGAATTCATCTAAGACCTCTTTGTTCTAGTCAACACTTCAATAACACTTCACCTCTTTCATCACTGGCTGTCTTGATGTCTTGCTTCATCCTAGATTTTTCCAATATGTCTTTTATCTTGAGATGGGCAATAGGAAAATATACACTCCTACACAGGTACTAGCAAATTGTTGTGTGCATCAGCCTCCAATAGAAAAAAAAAAAAATGTAGAGATTTCCCACTGAGCTTTCCTCAAAATAATCAATAAGTTTAGATGAAGGGAATGCTTTATCCTCATGAAACACAGGCAGAGGCAATAAAAAGAACTCTGAGGTTAGTCACCTGGTTTTAGTGACCCTCATTTGTAGGATCACAGGAAAATTCATCTTGAAACAGACCTCAGGAAAACATCTAGTCCATCTCCTGCTCAAAGCATGGTCATCTATAAGGACAGAGCAGGTTTTCAGAAATTTATCCACTCTGGTCTTGAAAATCTCCAAGGGGAGGCAACAACACAACTTGTCTGAGTAATATTTTCTGATATTTGATGGTCCTTATGATTTCCTTATATCCAGTCTAAACCTTTTTTTCTTTTTCCATGTATCCTTCTGAGGACAGGATTCTTTAGCAGATGCCAAGTGTAAGGTGGCATGGAAACAACATGTTAGCAAACAGCTTAAGGAGTGTAACTGATCAGATGTCATGAAGATACTGATGCAAGCTGCAAGACGAATCACACATCTGGTGGCATCTAGAGTCCAGTCTAGGAAATGAGAAGTAAAAGTCGTTAATGTTAAAATATATTTTTAAATGGCCATCAGATGAGAAGAAAGTAGAAAAAAAAGGCACAATGCACAAGACACATTTAACCAAGGTTTATTAAAAATTATTTCTCTCTGCAAATAAGTACCAAACAATGGAAAACAATACTATCAGAGAGAGCTTGAATGACTTCCATCTCTTATAAGCCAACTCTGATAGTACTAACCTTGATATTTTTGTGAGACATTCTAAGACAATATAAATGGGTCAACTGCTGCACCAGAGCCAATATCCATCAGCCTCCAAAACTAGGAATGCTGTAGTTTGCCTTTTATGAAGGAATAAATCAGGTCTAATTGGGTGGAAGTGACTGGATGGCTTAGTTTGCCACTACACTGTTGGTGCTCTACCTGAGATCTTAAAAGCCAACCTGGGAACTCAGAGAGAGATAGAGAGACAATTATTAGGAGCTTTGGACTAAAGAGATCGCTACTTCTCTGTTCTTTCACCTGTCACAGAAGTTTTCTTCACAAGTGTATATTTCCTAGAGGTTAATTTTCTCATGGCAGTGAGTGACTTATTTATTTACAGGATAGTATTTTTTACAAGTTTTTAAATCATATTCGATTTCTGTATAATTTGGGAGGCTGTGTCGGTGTGTGTGTATGTGTGTGGTGCATCGATCAGTAAATTCATATGGAAAGGCCATAACATTAAGAAATCAGAATCCTATAGCAAGCAAGTGAAGTATTCTTCCTCTTCTTGTCATCGTTTGGACTGGGTTGGCCGATGACAAGACAACAGATGTTCTCTCTTATCTCTCGCTCCAAGAAGATGAAGAAGACAGAAAAACAGAGTTATGGGTTTAAAAAAAAAAAAAAACAAAAAACAAAAAAACCAAAAAAACCCTAAACTACATTAATGAAAAATTAATAATAAAATAAAAAAGGATATAATGAAATAGATTATATAGACTGAACATGGCACATGGGATGGAATACCCTGTTGGTCAGCTTGGGTCACCTGACCTGTCCACAGGTGGAACCCTTCCACAGGGAAAAGAACCCAGTCATCTGATCCTGGCTGCCACATCAACAGTATAAGCAAGAGCCTCTCTCACTGAACAGAAAGTTGTCTCTTCTCTACCCTAAAACAGGACATTTCTAAATCACGTTTCTAAAGAGGAAAGGTGAGACCAGTAGCTAAACTGCTAGTCAAGGGATCAGGGAAACATTTTTTTATTTCTAACCTCTGTTGCTGTTTGTTTTCCATATAATCTTAGGTGAGTCATGTTGGGATGATTTTTTTTTTCTAAAGTTATTTATGTACCTGGGTTGGATTTCAAATGGAGATAAACCCATTATCATGCCTTAGACATTTTTATGAGGACGCTTATATTAAAAGTTACACACTCAGTAAACAAAATTTTTTTGATAAAAAAGCCTTATCTGAATGAAAACTAAAGAATTCCTGTTGATATTTTCTTCTAAAAAATATCACTCACTTTTCAAAGTGTAGGCTTTCTACAACTATTTTCCTGTTGGGCATAAACTCTATTGTGTTTTTTTTTTTCCTCTAATTTCTAAGGAGGAACCTCTGCATTGAGGGTCTTGTCTGTAGAGTTATTACAGATATAGAGACGGATTATACTGGCCACATTTTTGGTCTGATTACTGCAATGCTTTCTGATGACTCTGGATTGTTCACATTGCATTTCAGTTGTCTTCTGCCCAACCATACAGTACTTTATTTTCTCCTAACTGCTTTTTTTTTGTCGTTTTTTTTCCATAGCTTCATTATCAAGAAGCAAAAGATTTGTGTTGAATCTAGTTTATGTGCTGTGTGGCATCAGTGATAAGAATGACTACTTTGCTGGTTCTCTGTCTGGTAGGAATGGAATACATGCACACAAAGAGTGGTCAGTGGAGGCTCATTTGGAGAAATTTTGTGAGGGTCCAGACATTTTCTAACACTCTCCTGTGGTATCACCTAGCCAATTAAATACACTCTGTACTGCACATTCTAAGAAGAAAAGTAAGCTGACTGGCACATGGCTGAACTCTTGAGAACAAGCGCCCTTGAAACATCTTGGCTTAGGATTCTATGTGCTTAAAACCAGTTTTACATCAAATAAGAAACACAGTATTTGTCATACAGACAGCTGAGGTAGGATCATGAGTAGAAAAGAAAGCTCTCCAAACCCTAACACCAGCAAAACCAGATACAGGACCAATGACTGAACAGTGATTCAACATGGCAGAAAGAAAATTAAACATTAGAAGACTTGCACAATAGGGTGGTTGGCAGGATCACTTGGGCAGAATTTTAATAGCTTCCACAAAGAAAATGACAAGATCTGGCACTGAGAAGTTTGTATATCCAACTGCTCAGCTCAGGAGATGGGAGGGTTTTGGTGCCACACAGAATCGGCCTCTTTCTGAATGACGGAGAAAAGTACAAGGTAGCTCATGACCGGCAGCAAAGGTTTCTTCTGACACTTGAACACTCAGATGTCTGCCGTCTGGGGAGCAACCTCTTATCAAGGCTCATATCTCACAAGTTAAGCAGAAGGAGGATTAAAAGTGCCACAAAAAGTCATTATAGGCCAGGCAGTGTATGAAGGACTGTTGCAGTAATATACAATCAGACTATATTTAGCTTGATGGTTGAAATAAGTAACAGGCCACAGAATTACAACGTATCAGACATGTAGAGGAAGGAAATACTTTGGGAAAAACTTTCCACATATCTCACTCTTAAAATGCTTTTTTTGTGTGTGCCTGGAAGACACTTGCAGAAGACAAAAGTAATTTAGGAAATGAAAAGGACACTCTGCACATTTTAAGTCCGATTCAGCTGCTGATATGTGGGCATCTAGTGCTACCTGAGATACCCTGGGGTATCTGGGACATTCACACTGGATCAACAGCAGGACCTATGGGGGATATATAATCTCCTGGAGTAACAGCTGGAGGTTAGGCAGGACGTGCTAGCATCTTAAATGGCACAAGGTGTTTAAATGTCAGTAACCAAACTCAACCCTTTGAGTTTTCTGAGTCTGTATTTCTGTATTTCTGAGATCTAGCTCCTGGATGACATAGTCCTTTTCCTCTTCCTATGGAATGTGCTCCAGGTTCATTGTCCCATTCATTTCCCTCTTGTTCCTTATTCTAGTTGAACCTTTCTCTGAGCAATATGTCAGCACATTAATCTTATGGGAAGGTGTTATTTTTATTTATTGTTTTCTTCTGGATTATAAAACCCTAAGATCTTTACAGAAAGTCTCATAAAGAAGAAGATGTAAATGTGCAGCTGGCAGGGGAAATGCAATGACCAGCAATGAGGCTGCCATGGAAACATAGCCTAAGGCTAATAAGAGTCAAATCCTACTGGCAGATATTTAATGAAATTTTGTCAAAAAGCAGCCAAATCTACTATTATAAACATAATCTATGATGCTCAACATTGCAGCTAAGAATCTGCTACTTATTTCTTTACAGTGGTGGTTGCTCTCACAGTGCAAGGGTTAGTATACTGGGCTTTTTAGTGTGGTAAATACCTCTGATCTAAACTTTGTCCAAATTAAAGTGTTTAACTTATAAGACTGCTTAAAGATAAAATCTGGGAACATAGCCACATAATTTAAGCACCTGTATTTATACGGTGGGAATAATTTCCAGTGAGACAATTTAGAGTCATAATGTGACACGGGAATTCTTTTTTCATTGACATGAGGTACCCACTAGTACAGAAACAAAGCAAAGGAAAATCTAGAAATATTTAACTGTTTATTTTGGGGTTTTTTTTAGTGAAATAATACCTTTTATTTTGTCAGTAAAACAGGTAATATCCTGACACTTCAGGATAGATTGTACCAATCAGAACCGTCCAAATCAGGACTTATTTGGACAGCCACACCATATCTTCAATTGTTTTTTTTTTCTTGTTTTTTTACATAACTGTATATTTTGTAAATACCATTATTTGAAAAAGATCCCACTCATTTAATTTGGTAATCACATTGTGTTGATGTATTTACTTTTTTTTTTCAAATGGTACTAATCATGCATTCTATAACTTCTGTCCAAAGGGGGAATGATGATATAAAATATTTGGGACATGTTCCTTTTAGTCATTCACTCTGTAACCATTCCCTAAATCTTGGAATTGAGTTAATGAAACAAAGAGCTTAAGATCTAAACATATAAACCTGGTCAGTCCCTCCAAAAAAAGTTGAACACCAATTTCCTTTGTACAGAGGATGCACTTTATCATCACCAGCAACCTTGAGATGAAGAATGGGTATCCTGATTCTGACAGAAAATTAAAATTGTGTTTCTATGGCACAAAAGAAAAAAAGCATCATTCTTTCAGAAACGTGAGATCCCAAGCAACTGTCTTCAAGAAGAAACACAAAGGGGCAGCTCAAACATTTTAGATTTCAGAAAGACACGTTTCTTCCAGGATTTGATATCCCAAGATACTGAATATGACATACTACCAGAAGGTTATTTAAGCTTAATGTGCCCTTGGAGTTATCAAAATCATGAACATGAGTGACTTTGGGGAATTAGTGCTGCCAGAAACAGAACTACTGCTGGATCCTGGGTGAAAAAGCTGAGACATTATGTGGCTCTCTCACCAGAGACAGGAGTCGTACAATGACGTATTGTACAAGGGTGAACAGATAGTGTTATCAGATGGAGATTTGCATCCTCTACCTCTATATGGTCACTTTCAATGAACACTTTGTATAGAGAGAAGTTTACCTCATGGACAATGAGGACAGACTTGTTCATATGAGGATTATGATATCAGGGACAAGAAGAAAATAATTGGTGTGCTGAACATCCTAGATATTTGTATACTGACATAAGAAGTATGAAGATTAAAAACAAAAAAATATTTGAAAGCTTTAAAACACAATCAGGACTATAATATAATTGCTGTAGCAGAGCTTTGAAGTAATTACATACAACTGTGCTACTATTAGAAAATGACTGAGAATCATTCAGAAATAAAAAAAAAAGTGAAAAGGAAAAGGATAAGAGGCAGGGCATTGTACACAAAGATTGTAGCATTAGATAACTTCTAGACAGAACTCGAGAAAAGGTGAATTGAAGGGAGGAGGTCTGAAGGAGTCTTGACATTTCTTTAAGAAAAGGTAAAACAGGCGCATAAGCAAACAATTCCTATGCACATAAAGGACAGCAAGATGAGGAAACAACAAGATGTAAAGAAATAACAAGATGGTTAAAGCTTGAATTCAGATAGAAAAAGAAACAAGAAATAGAAACTGAGATTAAAAAAGATGAATATAAATATAAAATGAAATAAAGTAGCATGAACATGTAGACACAAAGTTAGAAAGACCAAACGACAATAAGGAGTGCAATATGTAAGACATCAAAGGTAACAAGAAATCATTCTTTGAGTAATAAGAGAAGCATTGTGGAAAATCTTGGTCTGATTCTCACGTTAATGTCATTCTTAAGTTTCCCTTTAAAAGGTCAATGACTAGCATATGTCTAAAAGTACAAATATTAGTGATAAGAGGATAAGATTTATGAGATTTCTGCTTTGAATAAGGAAAGTAGAAATTGAGAAGCAATTATGAAGACCTGCTAAGTTTCCAGTTAAAATAATATCACATTTTTAGTAATTATCTCTACCTTAAGAACTGAAAAACTTAACCAGTAGCAATCAACAAAACCAAACAATGTCATTATGTTGAGCCACTGTAATTTTCTTCTGAAACAGAGTTATAGACCTTCTGGATAAAGATGATGAAAGTAAATAGTAAAAAAGAAATCTTAATTTTAGAAAGGTTTTGGTTTACAGTCTCAGAAGATTCCAACAAACAAGGAATGTAAACATGAAAACATGGAATCGCTACTGTATGAATTTGATAACTATTTGCATAAAATAGATACAAATTTCAAAAGAGAACAACATATTTGTGGAGTTTTGCAGAAATCTACCTTGTTTCTGATTAATGCATAGCTGTGTAAGCACTGAAAAAAAAAGAGCTTATTTTTTCAGTTTGCTGATTGTATGAACCTGAGAGAGAAAACAGATACACTGAATAGACATGAATAGAACTGAAAGTAATCTTGAAAATTGGTAAAACAGTCCTGCAAAAAGGAAAACATGAAAAAGGAGTGAGAATCAGTGAGTAGAGACAACTGTGAGATGTTACATTTGGAAAAAAGTAGTCAACTGCAAAATTGTAAGATGGGATATTACTGTCAGATCTATAGAAAGTGTATCTGGGAGTTAGGCAACAATGTGGGTCAAATACGAGTCTAAAAGATTTTAGGGTGAAAATATAAAAAAATATTTTGGTTTGTATTTAGAAGCCTCAAAAGCTTCTAAAGATGTGTATTAATTCTCTCCTCTTTTGGGAGTAGCAATGTGTGAGAAAAGATGGAACTTCAGATTTCGGACCTACTAGTGTGCAGTAATTAATGATTAATCAAGAGAATGGTGGCAAGAATAAACAGGAGTCTAGAAAGCAAAACAGTTGAAGAAAGACTGAACAACTTCAGTTACTGAAATGGAAATTGACTGATTCCTTACTGACTGTGGTGGGAGCTTAGACATCTTGCTCATAGGAAGGCCATGCCTGCAATACGGACACCGAAATACAGGCATGTGAAGTTTTGATCTGAATCACATTACAGAAAAATCTTCCCAATGTAAAACTGGGATTGATTGCCTGGAAACTGTGAGGTCTCCATCACTGGAGGTCCTTAAACAGGATTGGAAAAGCCTCTGTCAGGAATGAAGTAGGTGTGTAACTAATCATGCCTCTGGGCAAGGAGGTGAAATAAATAGTCTTTAAATCCCTCTGGGAAACCAAGACTCAGAGCCTGAAGCCATTCAAGCACTTAGATACCAAGATCAAATGACAGACTGTCATTGAATTAAAATCAGAGATAATCCTGGGATCTCTGAATGACTCCATCTTGGGACCTTCTCTCCTCCTCTGATTAGATAGAGAAGGCACTGGGAAATCAGACAGCCGGTAGGTTCAGCAGGCCAAAGCCAGTGCCTGAAATTTGCTGGATTGAATGGCACTTAATCTCCCTTTGAAATTTTTCAGCAATTTTAACATTTCCATGGGTGTACGCATTGAATGGGGTGGCTACTTCCCCCCCCCCCNCCCCCCCCCCCCCCCCCCGATTTAGTGCTCTGTGTTATTTCCTTGCCTGGTGTCCGATTGTCTGCTAGAATAACTGAGTCTGGTTCTTGATAGCTATGCAAATGCTCCTTTATTTCTAGTCAAAAGTTAACAGTCTGATAAAAGAGAGCTCTTGAAGTAGGACTCCCAGACACTGCTTCTTTCCACAGTTAATTGTAATATGCTTTTTAAACCATTCTGCATCCAAGTTTTTCTCCCTGCAGAATGGACATGTTATGCCACTAATTTCATGGGTGTTGTGAAGCAAAGAAGTGTGAAGTATTATTCATGGAAGGAACAGACCCATAAAAATCAATTTAGCGTTAGCACTCTCTCTNTTTAATATAGGAAGAGGCAGCTCTATCACTTGAGCCAAACGGTATTTCCATGAGACACAGGTATGGCGTGAACCAAAGCTGGACCATAAAGAAGTCAAGTGGTCCTACCAGTGGCCCAAGGAACTGGGAGTCTTCTTTCTCACCGAAATATTTTTCACATCAGCTAGTATCTATTGCATGTGTCTTGTATCATTCCAGGATGAAGGAGATCACCAAAGGAGGTGGGGTAGGACTCAGCAGTAAATTTGTTTACTACCAAAGTGAAAATATCTACAGACACCCTGTACATGGATGCAACATTTAGTACATTGACTGATGAAAAGAAGATGTGTGAAGTAACAGTGCAAGTAGTTGAAAGGCTCATCTCTTCCTCTCCATACTCTTGGCATTTTATAACTCCTACAAATGTAGAATAATAGGCAATCTAGATGCATTCATGATGTGGCTTGTAAAATGTGATTTGTTCAGTGCAGGATTGTTAATTTTCTTTAACCTTCATTATTTTCATTGTGTTGTACATTGTTTTCTAAATGAATGTCAGACTTTCTATCTCCCTTTTTCCATAGGTAGATGTGGGTTTGGGCATTGGTGAGTTTTAGCAATTATGGGCTGCAGACAAATTTTTCTGCAGAACAAATGAGTCTTCCATTATTTTTTATTTAATGAAATGGAAGATCTCTGTGAGAGTGTCTGAGCACAGAAGAAATTGTTTAGGAAATAACATTCCCTGGAAAGGAAAGCATTTAACTTCATTTTGGGGGACGAAAACCTTCCACAAACTCTTATTTCCTAAACTAAGTTTTGGTAATATGCCTGAATAGAATTTGAAGGACTTTACACAAAACACTAACCTTTAAGATCAGTTGCTTAACTGTGATTTGAGAAGCATGTCCTCAAAATCAGTCTCATGTTGTTGGTTTGGAGGTTTGATTTTAGTTTTAATAATAAATATGTATAATCATGGTCAAGGTCCATCCTACCTTTGTCACCTTTACATTTTTATAATATCAGGAAGATAGATACAAAAAGAAATATAAAAGGATGAAGGCACCTTAGTTCTCTTGTATTGCCACAAAGTGTCACCCTTTTCCCATGCATTGCTTACCTTGATTGCTTTTCTGTAGCTCAGGAAAAAAAAAAAAAATGTCTTCTTTAAAGGAGACAGTCTCAAAATACAGGGACAGAACCAGGGTCCCAGGGTCTCAAGTTGTAAAGTGATATATGTCCACACAGATCTCTGATGACTGCAATGGAGATTAAAAAAAAAAAAAAAAATCAGATAAGGAGACAACACTTGCTGTTTTGATTCATAGGTTGTTCCTATTAAGTACCTTTGAAGATCACAACACAGTTAAAGCCCGTGATTAGTTTGTTTACAGGGAAGCTTATTTGTCCATATATAATCAATCATCTTGCTTGCATACATAAAAAAATGCTGTCATTGCGTTGCGATTGCACATACTTTGTAGATCTTCATTTCCAGCTGTTCACTGTCAACTGGGGAAATGAATGAACTGATTTGTGGGTTCTTTGATATTACCCTGTTTGTAATTTGCTGACATTTCCCAAGACAGATTAAAATCAGGTGGAATTAGGTTTTGCCAAATGTGGAATTGTGAAATGGAAACCTTCCTCTGTGAATGAGTAAGAACCAAGCAGAGTTCCCGTAATATCAAGATTGTAGGAAATGCTCACTGCTGACAGCTCTACAGGTATACAGCTCTGCCCAAGCCACTTGCTGTCTACAAGATGATAAAGACGGAAAGAGAAACAATTTGGTATCCATTGGGTGATGGAGATATAAGCCTGTTTTAGCTGTTGACTCAGCTGTGTAATTGACCAGCCGTTACAAGTTGCTGTGGTGTATGATGTCTGAAAGTATGACAAAATGTTTGTGGATCCTGACTACAAGCTGTTTTCTCCTTCTATGAGAGGAAGGACAAAAATGTTTCTTGATCAGTTGGAATATAAAGCAATTGAAGTTACCATAACTGATAAATAAAAGGAAGGATTGATCTGGTAAAGATTAAAAGAGTAAAGATAACATAAACCACCAGATTTTGTGTGATTGTGGGAAAATGGGTTTAGTTATGTCTTCTCTCATTTAAAATTTGTGGAGGAAATGGAAGTAGCACCTAAGACATCCTGGGGAAACAGTTGGGAGGAAAAGATGGCAGAAAGGGTTGTCAAACACTGGAAAAGGCTTCCAAGCAAAGTAGTTGAATCACTGTCACTGGAGGTATTTAAAAGATGGGTGCATGTGGTGCTTAGTGACATGGTTTAGTGGTGGTTTTGGCAGTGTTAGGTTAATGGTTGGACTCAATGATCTTGAAGGTCTCTTCCAACCTAGAGGATTCCATGATTCTACCGTTCTATGAAACGACAGGGTTCATTTAGATCTTCATTGCTGCAAGTACAGTGTGTGGCTGATCACCATTATTTATGTTGAAACCTTGCCATTGCCAGAACAACAAAAGGCAGATGAGAAAATCTCCACTTGTAACAGTGGACAAAGAGACACTGCACATGAACAGAGAGAGTCTTGGGTGTTCCAGTTGCATGCATTCTGATTTATATACAGAAAATTGTGAACATTTATAGGCAGGGTCCACAGTGAACGTGAGTTAACTATGACCAAGACTATGTTCATGAGGGAATTGTTAGACTCCTGGTATGTCTCCAGAGATGATCAGTGATATTCAGGTAAATAGTCAAACTCAGGGTAGTGCAACCCACCTTGTCATGTAACAGTTATAATCATAGAAGCATAGAATGGTTAGAGTTGGAAGGGGCCTTAAAGATCACCTAGTTCCAATCTTATGCTGTGGGCAGGGACACCTTCCACCAGACCAGGTTGCTCAAAGCCCCATCCATCCTGGCCTTGAACACTTCCAGGGATGGGGCAGCAACAGCTTCTCTGGGCAACTTGTTTCAGTGCTTCACCACCCTCACAGTAAAGAATTTCTTCCTAATACTTAATCTAAATCTCCCCTCTTTCAGTTTAAAACCATTACCCTAGACATATGACGGTTGAACATGTAGGTCATGGCCATGACCAAAGTCCAGGTCTGAGCAGACAAAGAGGCTTTCATGATTTCAGTGACTTCCAATACATTGTAACTGTATTTAGCAGTATTTTAATCAATGTACTCATTGATTGTGCAGGGTTTCATCAACCACAATGATGGTATGGCACTTCATATAGATCTGTATCTTTTGATCAATTGATGCTATTAACTAAGAAGATAAGAGCCATTACTGAGGGTGGGATTTTATTGTTGTCAATCTTCTGGGGTTTTTTTCTCAAAAAAAAATCTCTAGAAACCTAATTTCTGTTTGAGAACTCTAGTCCTATGTTAAATTGGGCTGAAATCAACTAACATTTTCTGAAGTTATATTTGAAAATGGAGAAATAGAGGAATACACAAGATCCAGAAGCCTGATTTCTGTGGGAAATGAGGCAGAAGAGAGGAAGCATCAGAAAAATTTGTCACAGTGCTGAATAAAAAAAAAAAAAAAGTTCCTTTGATAGCAAAAGAAAATAGAATTTTGCAGGATTTTAGCAAAAATTAAGCCTTGTGTTTATAGAAGTGTGCTACAATGGTTGATGATGTGATGGAGATGTCAAGAAATCCATGTATCGTCTATTTAAGACTGAATAAATAGAAAATGTGGGAGAATGTCAGCTGGTAAAAAACAACATTATCTCTCTCCAGCGCATTGACAACTTTGAAACTAATGTTCTTGAATATTTAAAGAGCAATATATTAGAAGACTATGCTAAAGACAGGATACTAGCTGATTTCACTTATAGATGATCAAATAATTACTAAGAGAGGGAGAACTTGTTTCAAACTTATACTTCTAATAAATACAATTGAAGAAAGGTTAATGTTAAGACTCTACTGGAAAATTCATAGTAAAGGATTGAAATGTTTTCAGAATTTCTTTTTAGAAACAGAAATTTCCTACTTTTGATGAATGAACCAAGTATTGAGAATTCTGACACTTGTCTTGAATGACTGAGAGCAAACAAAAAATTCTGTTAGTAGAAATTAGAGGTTTCTAATTCGTTGAGTCAACAAGATTTGGTTGAACCTGTAATAATGCCTGAAGTAAAACACTAAAGAAAAATGTAATTCTTTTTCATAAAGATTTCACAATTCAACTCCAAATACAGGCAGAGAAAAAAGATTTTCAAATGAGAAAATTCTTCAAAAAAAAAAAAATAATAAAAGGAAAAGATGGTGACAGAAAGAAATAGTTAGACTTTTTTTTTTTAATTTTAATTTATCTTTATTTCTAACAATCTAGAAATATCTTGGTGCACAATACAACAAAAACAATAAAACAATCCAAACATGGATAATGTCATTCTGAAAATGTTAGAATAACACAACTTGGGATTTTTTTGTTTTTTTTTTACTAATTTCAGATGAGGGAGGAACTGCAGGAAAATCTGTATCATACATATCATATCACTGATATCTGTAGCTATCATTTCAAAATGATAGCTAGCAGAATATCCTGCTTCCTTCTTTTTAACCTGAGGATGACATTGTCTTGTAAGAAGGGATTGTGTTGACTGACGGGTAGTGCATGCTGAGTTTTGAGATGGATCTCAGTCTCAAAGCCTGAATGTGCAGCTGTGGGGAGCTGTACCACATAAAGCTGAATCAGCTACAGATCCTTGTTCCGATGTGTGTGCCACACAGTGTGATTTTTAAAATTAAGAATGAGAAAAAAGCTCAGTACTACAACTATACTTTGAAATATTGTGAACCTAAACACTTATTCTTAAACAGCAAAAAAAGGCCACACTCAGTGGTTAAATCCTGAATGAAGGCAAATTCATTTTATCAATATAAATGCAGTGCATTTGCTTCTAAAGAGACAACCAGTTCCTTGGAATTTCTAAAGAGACAACAAGTTCCTTGGAGTTTCAATGCATAGGCTGAATTTTGTTAGTATATAAACGTTCTCATTATCAGGTTAGGTATGTAAAAACAATTCCCTGAGAGCTAGATGGCACAATAGCCTCTAATGGCTCTCAGAAAAGATGTGGTTTATCATGTTAGAAATATGCTTAGATCTTTGTTGCTAATTTCTTCCTTTGGGGTATACAATATGAAGGATCACTTTGAAATATGCAGTGATTGATAGCCAGGAGTAGAGGCTCCAGACACAAAGTGGTTCGTAAACCTTGTACCAGCTCTGCACAGCAGTTAAATTTCATATTAAACAGTGTTTTAATGGCAGAGTCCCAACTAACCTAGTTTAGAATAGAGTTGGGTTCCATTATTTAGGGTTTTTTTTTACTTTATTGCACTGAAAATACAGATTACTATTGGTGCTCATGTAAAACTGTAAAGACAGAAAGAAATAGTTAGACTCCTTTCTGGTTATTGCCTCCCTTATCCTAGGAACTTTGGTATTGATTGTGGATAGTAGCAAGGTGTCAGTAGGAAGAGTTCAGAGAAGCACACTACACGTCTGCAAAATAGCCCTCTTCTGGGATGTGATGGATGTAGGTTTAACTCTGCTGGGTTTAGGTGAGCCGAGGTAACCTAAGTTAACTTAGGTGTCCTGTTGTCATGGCAAGTAATGTAAACCTGCAGTTGTATTCTTAAAAGTAGGAAGCCCTGTTGCTTGCCAAAAGTGAAGCAGTCATCCACTTACTAATACCGAAATCGGACACCTGATTCCAAGAGGCAGCATTGCTACGTGAGTCCAAATTTTTGAGTAGGCACTTAATTCAGATCTTCAGATAAGTTTCTAATTCTGGTAGAGTATAAGCATCAGACATGCTCTTCCTAAAGGCGTTTTTGATTTTCTGTTTGTTAATCACAGAATTACAGAATCACAGAATCATAGGGTTGGAAGGGACCTCTGGAGATCATCTAGTCCAACCCCCTGCCAGAGCAGGGCCACCTTAGAGCAGGTTGCACAGGAACGCGTCCAGGTGGGTTTGGAATGTCTCCAGAGATGGAGACTCCACCACCTCCCTGGGCAGCCTGTGCCAGGGCTCTGCCACCCTCAAGGGAAAGAAGTTCCTTCTCAGGTTTAGGTGGAACTTCCTATACTCAAGTTTGTGCCCATTACCTCTTGTCCTGTCACTGGGCACTGCCGAAAAGAGCCTGGCCCCATCCTCCTGACACCCACCCTTCAAGTATTTATAAGCGTTGATCAGGTCCCCCATCAGTCGCCTCTTTTCCAGGCTAAAGAGACCTAATTCCCTGAGTCTATCTTTATAGGAGAGGCTTTCCAGTCCCTAATCATCTTTGTAGCCCTATGCTGCACCCTCTCTAATCTACTCATTCCCTATGACTACTCCTGTGACTCTCATTCTGAGATGGCCAGTTCCCTCCTTTTGATGTAGACTGAGCTGAGCTTTTTAATTCTAACTTCTGAGGTTTCTCTGGGTTTTGAGAACATAAAAATTCAAACCTCCAAAAAAATAAGCAGAACTATTCATGGCAAGTAAGCAAGAAAAACATAACAACAAACCAAATGGTAGGAAGTTTCTTTGTTCAATGCCTGATTTTTCTCCTATTCTGATCCAAAATCAGGTTCTCTGTAGGGACAATTTGCCGAGAGTCCTTGGGCAAAGTCCTGGTATGTATTCGTTTTCAATCATTCACTTTAGAAACTCCCCTTGCCTTGCGCTGAGCTAGCTTGTCCTTGTCATTTCAGCTCATGTTCTGTCATCTGGCTTAATGTCTTTGGAAGGAGTACAATGCTTTGATTGAAAAAGTCATTTTTATAGTAAGGATGAACTAAATGAACATGGGGGAGGATTCATTATGCTGAGAAGAGCAGGCAGGAGACCTTGACTGTATTTCCTCCTCCCTTCCCATTATAGGGAGGTTAAAAGGTAGGGAGAACTTTGATATAGAGAGTTGGAGTAAACTTACACAACTATTTTGCTGCCTACACTCAGTTCAGATTGGTTATAAACTCTAAAAAAAGCAAATGTCTCTGGGTTGATGGCATCGAATTTTGATTTTAATCTGAACTGCAGAAGTTGAGTTTTTTTCTGGAATCCAGATATGTGGGGAGGCAGGAGAATTTCATTCTTATTATTATTTAAATGTCAGTTCAGTTACGAAGGACAGAATTCTCTTTCAGCACACTATATTATAAATACCCATGAATCATATGCAAAAAGACAACAACCAACTTTATTCGTTCTTTTCCCCTCAAACTATCCTCTGACGCAGAAAGAGGAGGTTACAGCAGTAGACTAGTGAGAAATTATTTCATTGGGTTGCTCAGGAAAAAGACACTGTATACGTTAAAATGAGAAACTTCTGGGAAAGTTTAAATTGGTAGACACTGGAACGTCATCCTTCCAGGTATGCTTTTGCAAATGCGTATATAATCATAAACAAAGCTCTGGCAGATAGAATGCAGGATCCAACACCAAGTTACATGATTTGACTTTCCTGAAGGCAACGCTGAATTTAGCTAAATACAAATTAATTTAGAACTATAGCAGAATAAGTTTGAAATGGGTCAGAACTCCATTTCACATAATATTCAGATGTTCCTGCAAAGCATGAAAGCTTCTAAATTGACTTGATGAGCTGAGAAGAGTGAGCTTTCTCCCTTTAGATCTATTGTTCTTACTATATTTACCCACAGAGCTTAGAGTTTGAGTCATTTTTTTCTAATTCTGTTTCTAGCCTTAATGATAGCCTTTTAATATTCTAGCCTTTTAATATTTCACCTGCTAATAGCAGAAAAAAAGTGGGAACAGAGGTCTTACTTAAAATGTACATTTTACAGAGATGTCTTCCAAACAAGTATGATAACACGGAACAAGCTGCAACAGAAAATAAGGGTCATTGCAAAGCTTGCTGTTCTCTCTTTCTTTCACAAAGCACGTTCTTTATTCTCCTGTTTTCCCACTGTATACACCACAACTGTCGCAGATGGATCAAGGGGTCAAAGGGTCTTACCACCTTTCATAGAACTGTTAATTAACAGCATATTAGTGTTCCCAGTCAGACAAACAAAAGAAAACCTTGCGAGCAGCAAAATACTTTTCCTTTTTGACTATACGGGAAGTCATTTACAAATGGCTAAGCTAAAGGCCAGCTTTTCGTGAAGGTTCAAAATAGGGCAAAACCTCAGAGCTCTGTATTCACAGCAGGAGACCTTCATCTTAAAGCCACTCTGTCCCAGCATCTTTTATGTGTAAACAGAAAACACAAATTCTTAACTAAAACAAAACACTACACCGCATGCATAATTCTTCCCTTAGGGAGTGGAAAAGAGAGGACAAATTACATGTGACAGATGTTAGCTACATCACTGTACACACCACTGAAAGGCATTCAGGATACATCAGAAAGGTATCGTGTAATGTTGAGAAGTACCTGAACAAGCTCTGAATGAGAAACTTGACATACAAACCCGGGAAGTGCACAACACTATTATGGTTATCCTGCTGCTGGTTCTCAGATGAGTTCATTCAGAGCTGACATATGCTTTCATTCAGGGCACTGTATTGTGTCATGGAGATAGGATTTTGGATAGTATAAATGAAAGCTATGCTTCATCTACAAAATACTCATGCTCCCAGCCCCTGGTTGGTATAAAAAGCAGCTCCAGTGAGAGATTAAGACATCTAAGGTGACGTGCCTACTTCTCTACCAGATGTGTAAGTTCCCACTGTACTCAGAGGAGCTCCAATCAGTCACTGGTGTCTGCATAATGATTTACATGAGTGTAGGTGTTTATTTTAAGGGTGCTTGAATTGTGCTCTAGGCTCCACTAATTAGGTGTGCTATTAAGTTACCTAAGGAAAGTCGTATGGTGCCATCTGAGCTGCTCTGATATAACCCATCTGTCCTGTGATGCTGCTTCAGAGTCATATGGATCTTCTTTAAACCCTTAATCGAACCCAACAGTCCTAGATGGCTGTTTAGGCAACTGAATCAAACCCTGGCTGCCCACTGGCCAAAATAAAAACCGAGATTCCTTGCTCTTGTGTCAGCATTCTCACACAGACTTCTACAGGTAAGGATCTTGAGGTAGAAATGAATATTTTCTCTCCTTTTACTAAGCCAAGAAACACAGACACACCTTTGTCCCGTGGTTTCTTTATGCCTCAGGTTTCCATCAAATAAAGTTTGGGCCCACAGAATGGGAAAGAAGCACTGCTGAGGGACAGAAGGTGTCTGATTTGCCTGACAGTGGGGACTAGTAGCACCTACAGACCAGTGTACATGTAGCCTGGCAGATTACGCGGAGTAGATAAGGAAAAACAAGCAAATATGATGAGGAAAGAGCCTGACAGTGCTGAGACAAAGTTGCCACCATCAAACAGTTAACAGAAAGAAGTGAACTATAAACTGATCACAGAGAATTCTTTTATGTCTACATTAGTACATCTTGATAAACACTTCATGAGTCTTGAAGCACACTTTGCACACAGTGGTATTGTGTGCTTTGCCTGCTTTTTTTTACGTTTTATCCAACATGTGCTTGTGTTGCCTAGCATCTGTTTCAGCTGTGCATACACTAAAAAGTATTATTTTCCCCTAGTTAATATATACCTCATTTAGTGAGTTAAATTCAGTAATACATACCTCATATGCTTTTCTTACAGGAAGTAGAAAACGTATGGATTAAATTTGTTAATCGTCACCATGATTGGTTGGAAAAGTAATATTGAATAGCTTCACTATATTGGTTTAGGTCAGGAATCATCACTGTAATGTCTATGAATTGCATAAAACCCACTGGGGCAATTCAGACCTGTTGTGGCCTGCTCTGTTCTCGCCAGTTGACAGATATAAAAAAGGTGGACGGGAGTGAGTTTCATGAATCATGCAGGTTGTGCCAGTTTAGCTGTATTCTTTCTGTGTTTGCTTGGCTTGTGTCCAACAGGGCTAATTCTTCCCAGAATTGTCCAAACTACATTGTATGAGCAGTACTGTTTATCCACTTAAGCCTTGTGCAGCAGGACAGCATTAGACCTACTACAGACATGTAAGTGTAAGGTCATGTAGCAGAGGAATTGTTGATATTATGCTTCTCCCTTGCATTGGAGAAAGGTGTATGATTGTTTGCCCAGAAAAGTTGAAAGGATTTCTTGGGTGATTAGAGCACAGTTATCATCTGTCTATAGATTTCTCAAATAAGAAATTACTATTGCTTGACTTCTGATGTTCTTCTCTGAAAAACTAAAAAAATAATATCACTCTACTGTCTCTCAAGGCTGTCGTCATCATCTTGAAGTCCAATTTAGAAGGAAAAAGGCTCCAAAACTTATCTGGCTCTTCCTGACCATTTATCTACATCAAACATCATATTTTTCTACTTAAAGGGAGCTGTTTTCTTCCCTTTGTTACACTTTCTAGATGGTCAGTGGGAGGAAATGACTGTACGTACTTGAGAAGTAGCAAATGTCTATCTACTGCCTCCATTGCACAGAATATTTTTCCCCTTTGTAATACTAGCTGCCCTATGGAATAGAAACAAATTGAAACTGCCCTTTTAATATGACTAAATCCTGCTATTGACTTCAGATAACGCACTTCGAGGGGAAAGAACAAGATATTTGGAGTATTACCATCCTGTTGTAAGCGTAGGAACATCTAATATCTCCAGTGGAATTCCCCATGCATTCTTCTTTTGGGTGTTCACAGAAGGCTTCTATTAAAGTAATTTTGCAAACGCTTAACTGAGTCTGTTTTGATTTCTTCAGGTGAACTGAAATGGAATGACAATAGCAGGGGAGTATCTGCTGGCAGCTCATAAACCAGATTATGTTTGAAATCTGCTTCTTTCTGCTGCTTGCCTTCTAGTAAGCGCAGGGAAGATTAATCTACTCCACTATGTCTAAGCAGGGCTTTAGTGATAGCAGCAGCTAAAAAAGTGATCTGGAAAAAATATGAGAAAATAAGAAGTCACTGATTGGTGAATAAAGGGCTAAAGGGCTTCAGTATGTTTGAATCATTTCCACTAATAAAGTTCCTAACTACTTCTCCCTAATACAGGTGATTCACTGCCACTCGACTTTTCAGCACCATTAATGCCCAGTTTAAAATATCCACGAGATGGATTACTCTACTAAATACTTTACAGTACTGGGTTTACGGTCAGGATTTAGTGGAAAGCTTCTTTCTCCTATAAATCATGCTATGAATATTGATTGTGGTACCTTCCACTTATCTAAAAGTTTTATGAGGCTTTAAGAAAAAAAAAGTACTGACTGTTTTGGTGGGAAAGATCCTTTCCCAGAAAGTAATCTGAGGAACATCTCTAATAAATGCCAATTCAGTGTTTATATAGTCAAGAATGACTTTATAACAAAGTGCTGCCAGACTAGACCAATTTATTATATGCTATACAAGTGTTAAACTGCCTTAAATCAATGGTTAAGAAGACAGGAGAGTGCTTGGGTGTAATAAGTCATCATTTTAATGAAATATAGATTATTCCAAGACTATTAAACAAGTGGTTGATGTCAGGAAAATTGTTCACTTTTTCAATGCTAAACAAAACCATCTATTTTAATGGAATAAAATCAATAGGCAACTGAGACCTGCCATGTAGCTTGAATGCCTAAGTAAATGTATAGTTAGAGCTGCCCATTGATAAGTAGATGGACTACTGCTTGTATGTCCTGGTTACTAAATCTGATTAAAGGAAATAGTTCAGTGGAAGCTGGAAAAAAGGAAGCAGCGCAAAAAAAACCATGTCGAGTTAACCACTTGTTTTGCTTGACAGACACTTTCCAGTCTTTTTTTCAGAAAATAGTTTCCAAACTGAATAGATATTGGGGGCTGAGGACATTTCAGGAGTGGGGGAACTATTGCAGTTTAGCAGCTGAATTGAAGGAAACTTAGGGATCCAAAGAAAAAAGTAATCTAGAAAGCCGCATTAGGTTACAAATAATTGGTTTCCAATAATGGGCACCATTTTACTTAATGTTTTCAGCATTATCTTAGAAGAAGAAAAAAAAAAAGTCTAGAACTCTATCAGGGTTGCAAGCTCACCTCCCATCTTTCAAAGAAAAAAATATCCATTCTATATCAGAATGAAACCAAAGCCTTTATTAGACATAAGGAAGAAGTTCTTTACAATGTGGGTGGTGAAACCCTGGCCCAGGTTGCCCAGAGAGGTGGTGGAGGCCCCATCCCTGGAGATATTCAAAGTCAGGCTTGATGAGGCTCTGAGCAACCTGATCTGGTTGAAGATGTCGCTGCTCACTGCAGGGGGGTTGGAGTAGATGACCTTTAAAGGTCCCTTCCAACCCAACTCATTCTATGATTCTGTGATCCTGTTTTGTGAAAACACCTCTTCTTTGGACTCGGATAGCCAGAGTGCTAAAGCAGACTGGAAAATCCAAGATGAAGTCTTTGTTGAAAAAAAAACGCCTTACATTTATGGATGTCTGTGGTGAAGGCTTTAAGCACTTTGATATTTTATATTTTCAATTTATTTTCTTCATTTTTTCTCTTTATAGAATAATTAAAAATTCACTTAGGTAAAAAGAGAATTATTTTATAATATGGAATTCAGGGCATTCAGCTAGAATGCAGAAGACTTTGATCTAAATCATATTAAGCAGAAACTTGAAATGAGGTCTCTTATGGATGAGTACGCTGGCACTTGGGCAGTTAGCTAATCATAGGACTTTACTTTGATCATTTCTATAGTGAGACTGAGAAAATTCCCAGTGCTTTCCAGTGTTTTTCATAAAATTTCCACTTGGAAAATCTGGATTTTTCAGTGAAAGGCTAACTCCAGGTTTCTAATCTTAATCTAGCGATGGTTCACTAAATCACATCCCATCCTGCTTCTTCCAAGTCATATGAGAAGAGGCTGAGGGAACTGGGCATGTTTAGTTTGGAGAAGAGGAGAATGAGGGGAGACCTCATTGACCTCTACAACTACCTGAAAGGAGGTTGTAGAGAGGTGGAGGTTGGCCTCTTCTCCCAAGTAAATAATGACAGAAGAAGAGGAAATGGTCTGAAGCTGTGGCAGGGAAGGTTTACATTCGATATGAGGAAGAATTACTTTTCTGAAAGAGTGGTCAGGCACTGGAACAGCCTGCTCAGGGAGGTGGTTGAGTCACCATCCCTAGAGTTATTCAAGAAATTTGTGGATTTAGCACTTCAGGCCATGCTCTAGTGGCAGAGATTGCAGGGTTGGGGTTTTTTTGTGTGTGTATGGTTGGACTCGATGATCTCAAAGATCCTTTCCAACCATGAAGATTCTATGATTCCACCACCAGCTTCTGTTGACGCTGCCTGCTAATAAATTGTATTTCATAAATAAGTCTCAGATTTGCTATCACTTGGCAAATTGCAACTCCTGAAGGTACACAACTGAAAAAACTCCTAAAGAGAAGGCATTAGACAAACACCTCTACCTTGTCCCTTTAATTTATATTCATATTACAATAGGGCATTAATTCATTAATTGTGTTAAGTTCTTTTTGCAGCTCATTTTCTCTGAACACTGTTCAAAAGCAGTCCCTGACTTGAAGAAAAACTGTGATTTTTATAAATCGTGCTTGAAGGTAAACACCCTGAGTTTTCAGACACTTGTTAAGATCATTACCTGAAGGTACCTATCTTGCAATTCATTTGCTTAAATAATAAATCTAGTGCCATTTGACATGACCTAAAATATTCCACCTTGACAGTGGTGGACTCATCACAGTGATGAGTCACAGATGCAGCAATAGTAATTTTCAATAGCAAGAGTATTCCTTAATGTAATGCAACCAATGAATGGGCACTGAAAAGTTGCTCTTGCACACAAACCTGGAAAAATCTCTCTGTATAATCCACATAGCATGTTTAAGAGATCACTTTAAAAGAATAGTTCCAGGAAAGTCAAGAAGACGTGATCTTCTATAACATTTTTTCTGCTTTTTCAGTTATTGAAGAAATAAATGGAAAGCAGTGCATAAACACATAACCAAACAGCAGGCTTCTTTCTTTCTTTTCCTTCCTTCCTTCCTTCCTTCCTTCCTTCCTTCCTTCCTTCCTTCCTTCTTTTTTTTCTCTTCCATAATGTATCATAATGTATCACTGTATTTTTAAATTAAGCCCAGTTAGTAGGAAGATCCTACACCATTTTCAAATAAGACCATTTGTCCCCACATTAAAGCATGTTACTTTTATAGGATTTCTTTCTGAAGCTTTCTGAAAGATGAGTTAAAGATCCTTTGGAATAAACCCTAATGATTGCCCAAGTAAATGCTCTCTATAGAGATGTGTGCAGTTAGATTTTCTGACATCTAACTCTGAGACACCCTTATCTTGCAAGGTGGACTNAGTGCTTTCCAGTGTTTTTCATAAAATTTCCACTTGGAAAATCTGGATTTTTCAGTGAAAGGCTAACTCCAGGTTTCTAATCTTAATCTAGCGATGGTTCACTAAATCACATCCCATCCTGCTTCTTCCAAGTCATATGAGAAGAGGCTGAGGGAACTGGGCATGTTTAGTTTGGAGAAGAGGAGAATGAGGGGAGACCTCATTGACCTCTACAACTACCTGAAAGGAGGTTGTAGAGAGGTGGAGGTTGGCCTCTTCTCCCAAGTAAATAATGACAGAAGAAGAGGAAATGGTCTGAAGCTGTGGCAGGGAAGGTTTACATTCGATATGAGGAAGAATTACTTTTCTGAAAGAGTGGTCAGGCACTGGAACAGCCTGCTCAGGGAGGTGGTTGAGTCACCATCCCTAGAGTTATTCAAGAAATTTGTGGATTTAGCACTTCAGGGCATGCTCTAGTGGCAGAGATTGCAGGGTTGGGGTTTTTTTGTGTGTGTATGGTTGGACTCGATGATCTCAAAGATCCTTTCCAACCATGAAGATTCTATGATTCCACCACCAGCTTCTGTTGACGCTGCCTGCTAATAAATTGTATTTCATAAATAAGTCTCAGATTTGCTATCACTTGGCAAATTGCAACTCCTGAAGGTACACAACTGAAAAAACTCCTAAAGAGAAGGCATTAGACAAACACCTCTACCTTGTCCCTTTAATTTATATTCATATTACAATAGGGCATTAATTCATTAATTGTGTTAAGTTCTTTTTGCAGCTCATTTTCTCTGAACACTGTTCAAAAGCAGTCCCTGACTTGAAGAAAAACTGTGATTTTTATAAATCGTGCTTGAAGGCAAACACCCTGAGTTTTCAGACACTTGTTAAGATCATTACCTGAAGGTACCTATCTTGCAATTCATTTGCTTAAATAATAAATCTAGTGCCATTTGACATGACCTAAAATATTCCACCTTGACAGTGGTGGACTCATCACAGTGATGAGTCACAGATGCAGCAATAGTAATTTTCAATAGCAAGAGTATTCCTTAATGTAATGCAACCAATGAATGGGCACTGAAAAGTTGCTCTTGCACACAAACCTGGAAAAATCTCTCTGTATAATCCACATAGCATGTTTAAGAGATCACTTTAAAAGAATAGTTCCAGGAAAGTCAAGAAGACGTGATCTTCTATAACATTTTTTCTGCTTTTTCAGTTATTGAAGAAATAAATGGAAAGCAGTGCATAAACACATAACCAAACAGCAGGCTNTGAGACACCCTTATCTTGCAAGGTGGACTTTTTTCACCCTTTTCTTCTGAAATACAATTTCTCTCATTAAAGGCATTTTACTTAAAGCTGATTGCCTTCAGCAATAATGGCATCTTGAAAAAATAAAGATGACGAAAATACATAGCTCAAATTTCATATGCCAGTAGGTACAGATTGAATACAGGAGACAAAGTTGTGCCAAGTGTTTATGTAGAGAATAAAAATAAAACTTTTTTTTCTTCCATCATTTATCATTCTCAAGGACTGGGCAAAAACTTTTCTTAGAGGACAATGCTGATAGTAAGGGAATAGCACAGCCAGCTCCAGGGCTGGGAGCAGTAACTAAAGAACCCCACTGCCTTTTAGCTGCAAGAAGATAATCTGCTGCAGGGTGTGCAAGCAGAAATCTGTTCTTTGAAAATTACATCTTCTCCCTGTGTGTTTTCTTGCAGATCAGATGTTTTGAAAGAGACAGAACTGATTAAGGTAGTCAGTTTTCCCTTATTCCTCTGCTTGGCTTAAGAAAATTAGGGTAAATTCTTGTCATACAGTTGTCATCAATTACCAGTTTCTTTACAGAGTTCTAAGAATAATATCCCTTCGTCCAGCAGAACAGCATTTTGGCAGCTCCCTGTTCTTTCCTTTTATGTATTTGACACATGCAACTTCAGGTAACTGAGGTGAAATACGAAGTTAACACTGATAAGGGCACAAATCTCATGAGTATTCTCCCTTTCTCATTGTCTGTGCATCACATACTTCTAATTAACTTTAAAAAAAGGGACAAACAAAAAAAAATATTTTTTTTTTTTCTGTTCTGTATGGCTATCTCTTTTTTTAACCTTAACTCCAGTCTTATATTGCTGATAAAACAGATTAGAACAAAGAGTTTATGGACAGTAAAGAGTGAGAGAACCTCATGCAAAGGAACATCATGGAATTTGCAAACTGATATACTAAATAAACACTGGAAAAACTTTTAGGGTTCTCTGACAAAAAAGAGTTTATTCATATGTTTATACCTCCACACCAGGCTTAGTATGGTCTTTCTGCTTATTTTCTTCACTGCCTTCTTACCCTGTGTCTCTTGGGTACTCAGATGAATGTGTAAGAAATTGTTTTTCACCCCTTTTTTTGTAATGATATTTGAGGGAAGATGAACTGCTTCGTTTCAGGTAAGAGCTATCTTGAACTTTAGATGAATCTTGAATCAAATCTGAAGTAAGCCTTCTCACAACAGCTGGGATAGCTTTGATCCGTTATTGGTTGTAGTCCTTGAGTGTTTCTGCTGGTTTGTAAGCTGAAGAACAAGCAGGGTACTAGGCCATTTATTCTCTGAATGCTCTATCCCATTGAACTAGGTGCAACTCCTTACACAATAAAATACTTCTTCCTCTTTCCAAGGATGATGTATTAATTTACAGGAGTTCCTTAAGGGAAAGATAATGAACTAAAATGAAGATACACTGAATGAATCAGGAAAGCCTTGGTTGGTTGACAGAATCATGGAATGGTTTGGGTTGGAAAGGCTCTTTAAAGGTCACCTAGTCCAACCCCGCTGCAACCAGCAGGGACATCTTCAACTACATCAGATTGTACAGAGCCCCAACCTGACCTTGAACGTTTCCAGGAATGGGGCATCTACCATCTCTCTGGGAAATCTGGGTCAGTGTTTCACCACCTTAATTGTAATAAATGTCTGCCTTATATCTAGCCTAATTCTACCCTCTTTCAGTTCAAAGCCATTACGGTTTGTCCTATTGCAACAGGCCCTACTAAAAGGTTCGTACACATTGTTTTTATAAACTCCTTTTAAGTACCAGAAGGCTGCTTTAGGGTCTCCCCAGAGCCTTCTCTTCTTCAGGCTGAACAACCACAGCGCTCTCAGCCTGTCCTCATAGCAGAGGTGCTCCAGCTCTCTGATCATCTTCATGGACTCCTCTAGACCTGCCGCAACAGGTTCGTGTCTTTCCTGTGCTGAGAGCTCCAGAGCTGGATGTGTCACTCCAGGATGGGTCTCACCAGAGCAAAGGGGCAGAATCACCTCCCTCAACCTGCTGGTCAAACTGCTTCTGATGTAGCCCAGGGTACGGTTGGCCTTCTGGGCTGCGAACGCACCCTGTCAGTTCATGTCCAGCTTTTCATCCACCAGTAACCCCAAGTCTTTTTTGGTAGGCCTGCTCTCAATCCCTTCATCCCCCAGCCTGTATTGATACCAGGGTTTGTACCAACCCAGGTGCTGGACCTTGCACTTGTCCTTATTGAACCTCATGAGGTTCACATGGGATTACTTCTCCAGCTGGTCCATGTTCCTCTAGATGGCATCCCATCCCTCAGGCATGTGTCAGCTGCATCACTCAGCTTGGTGTCATCAGTTAACATGTGTACATTTCAGTCAACACTGAGCATATCTGAAAAATTGTATTGTGTTTAGATTTATTTAATTAAAAATATAATTTTTAAAAAATTGGAAAATTTGATCCTGTTCTATTTTTTTATATTATACAGTGTTTTCCCAGCCAGTTGTACATTTAAGCTATTTACTCCTTAAACAGGCACAATCTGGAGCACATTTCTCTCCAGAATTTGCAAAACAGTATGTGAAATAAAATCAACATCATTCATCTGTTTGGTGGAGCTTATATCTGCTTTCCAACCACATTGTGCGGAACTAAGACTTACTCACCTCTGCAGTTCTTAACATCTTACATGTATACTTCTTAACCCACACAATTCTCTCTCATTTCGTGCTTCCTCTTGTTTTTTTGTTTTGCTTTGTTTTTTTGGTTTTAATTTTTTTTTTTTACTCTCTTCTTGTGCCTTGTAAGCTTTTGCAGCAGAAACATCTTTGAAACTGCAGTTTCAGCAAATGTCCTAGGACAAAGAATGGCACAATGAAATGATGAAGCAGGCCTCTTAAAAGGATGAATGTTGTTAAACAATTTGTTCACATACATCTTTGTCTAGCTGTTTAACTTGGTTTTAGGTTGGGAAATTGACCCAATTTTCTCTTCATTTGTATGCCTCTAGTGTCCACTGATTCATGCATCGTAGAATATAAATTATCTTCTCTCATACTGGGAGCTAAAACGCAGTCTTATCTGAAAATCTATCTCTTCATAACATGATCATCCATCACGTATACCAATGTATTTCTAAAAAGTAAGCCTAACCACTAAAATGGATATAATGGACTTAGGCTTAGGCTAGATATAAGGAAGACAANGAGGAGAGGAGAGGAGAGGAGAAGTTCAAAATCAAATAGCCTCTTCTTAGGAATCCATAATACAAGGGTATTTTATGTTACTCCCCATATACAGACAGAAAATCAAGTCTTCTTTTCTCATCTTTTTGATCTTGGTGGCATATGGATGTAAATCTGTATTACTATCATTCTTCACTAAACTAACCTTTATGCTTTAAAGAATTACAAGTTCAACAGATATTTTCTTTCCTTATATGTATGTCAGTACATTAATTTGTAGATTTAAAAAAAAAATGTGTCAGCTTTACAGGGGCTTCAGAACTTGGTTCCACTTCCCTGACATTATCTTTGGCCTTGAACAGAAAAAAATCCTCTAGATTCAAATGAAGTCAAATAAGATATTGTACATTTGCCTTGTAAGTCTCAACCAATAGGTTTAAAATATATATTTTGCATGTTTTCTCTTTGGCAGGATGTGATTTTCACTGGTAAGAAGTTAAGTATTGATACAAGTGAAACACTCTTACTTTTAATTTAAACTCTGAAAAACTTTTTTTTTTTTTCTTTTCTTTCTTTTTTGATTAACAGAACTGGTCACTTTTAGTAAGAAAGTAATTGATACTTAATGCCATTATCTGAAGGCACAACAACAGTAGAAAAATAGCATGGAAATAGGTATTTATTACTGTAAATATTGTCTCCATTTTGCATATGGCACACAATAACAAAATTTTTGTACAGAGCCTTCCACACAAAGACTTTTGTCTTGTTCACAGTTACTATTTAATCAAAAAATGCATGGGTAGAATAATGTTCCACAGTTCAGTTTAACCTTTTGACATCTCCATTTGTGAAATATTTAGAAGAACTAAAAATAATTGACTACTCATTATTAATATTATCTATAATTTAATTCCCTGTCTCTTTAGCAAATTGAAAGTGAACCTGTCTTATTTTCTTTCAGTAAATGATTTAGAATACAAGAATAATTTAGCCAGATCTTTTTCATCCTAATTTTCACATCAAAGTATTTACTGTTTGTGTTGTGGTTTTAGTTGTCAGTTACATTAATTTTATTTTTTTTTCCTGCTCTTTGGATACATAACTGAAATTTATTAAAGAAAATATTAAAAAATAAGTACATAATGGATAACGTATTGGATACACATTTTGGCACAGTGCAATAATCCGTGTTAAAATGCATTAAGCTTTTGAAATATGTGGACTTGTTCATAATAAATCACTTGCCTTGACAATCACAAAAAGCTAATCACCAACAGGCAAATATAATACAATACCTAAACTAAGAAGTGCTTTCATTTCTTAAAGTGTATGCTAGTTTTAATTTTCACATTTTGAAATGTTTTAACATTCTTGCAGCTTCAGAAAAATGCAATCCGTGGGTAACATTTGTAAACAGTTTCAATTTATAATTAATAATTAATTGCATCACCTTCAACAGTGCATGTTAGCATTAACATATTAAATATGTTATGACAAAGCCTGTGTTCTCAAGAGTGGCTGCACAATATAGCTCTGTCATAGGCAGATTTCTTGGTAAGACTCACCTTGTCTGACTTTGGACCTCTATCTATGACCTAGCTGTCAAAACATTTTTGTTTGTTTGCTGGGTTTTAGTAGTTGATGGAGAGAAATAGCCATTTCCAGATAGCTATTCACATAACCTGTGTTAGAAACAACTGCCTTAGCAGATGGGAATCTCATCCTGCAAATGCCTATTTTTCTACTGACTATAATAAAGGATTGAGCTAACTACCTCAGATGCAGATGTCTACAGTCAGGTAGATATCTAAATGTAGGAAATATGAATTTTCCTCCTTTTGTTCTGGAAAACCATTTCACACGATTTCCCTGACTGGTAATTGTTCTGCTATGAGATGAGTAAAGTAATTCAACTACAGACTTTGATGATGGTAAAGGATCATTATTGGAATGAGCCAGGAGCAGGGCTACACAGTCCTTAGAAAAGGAAGGACTGGCAAGTTTACAAATTTGCTGACAAGCTGCAGACTTAACCCCAAGTGTTAAGAGCATCCTCAAGGTAATCTGCTGTGTGTGAATGAGGTAAGCAATGAGGGTTTGCAAGAAGTATTGACTGCAAGGGAATAATAATAATTAAAAAAAAAAAAAAAAAAGCAGAGTAAGAAAGATTTTCTGAATAACTTCATTGTTTTGAGTGCCCTATTTCACCTACAGTAGGAATAAAGAGTTTGTGGGGAGCCAGCCATATGTATATGAGGCAAGTTATTCCCTTTCTATGCTCCTGCAGACCTTCTGTCTGACTCACTGGTAACTTGCAGGGGTCTATCATCTGTGCCATTGCTGGAGAGAGTTAGGAAATTATATATGCAAAAGAATTGGCAAAGTGAAAGTCTTTAGAAAGAGCAGGAAAGCTCCTTAATTTCCATGGAGAAATTTTCTTAGGCAGCCTTTGCATCTTATGTTTTACTTACGCTGTGATAAAATTCTATTATGAGATTTATTTCCCATGTTTGTCTGCTTGTGAAATGTGATTTTCAGGTAAATCAAACTTACTTCCTTTCAAGGGCAGCAAACCTGTATGTAAGACAGAAAAAACTGTTGTTTGGAATTACAGTGCACCAACCAAGTTCTTTTTCTAAGTTGTATCAGAGAAATGAAACACCTTTTGACTCCAGGAATCACCCCTGTTTTGTCTACACTGTTCAGCAATCCAGTTCTCAGGAAACAGCAACAAACAATATCTCAATGACTGTATTCCTTAATGCTGGTTAAGTTATAGAGATCGATATTTTAATCATAAACGTTTCCTGACACAGATGAGGGAACATACTTAAAAGTAGATGAAAGAACTGAGGTTTTTATTTAAGCAATTTTACTTTTAACTGAAGAAAAAAAATACAAAACAGAGATCAAAAAGAACAATAATTCAACAACAAGCTTTTTACAGAGTCACTTTAAAGCCTCCTTTGCATGCCTCTCAGGAGAAATTTTGTGAAGACTTCTCCCCTGAGAGGTGAAATGTGCTAGAGTATGACATGTACCTTATTTCCACATTGTGTCATGGTTTGTAATTTAGTGTGTCACAGATAATTGAAAAAAAATTGTAGATGGAAATTAATTTTATTTAAGGATAATCTAATCCGGTGCTCCATGAATAACACTAGCAATTTCATAAATGGGTAAATATGAATAATCCTAACACAATCTTGTAAAAAAAACCCAATATAAATCTCAGAAAATAATAATAATAAAAAATCATACAGCAAGCAGATGAATGAAAATCAAGTATCTTAGTTATAAAATTAAATAGCATTATTTCTCTTTTTAGTCTGATGCTAGCTTGAATACCTTCTCCCAGAGCATAAGCAATTTGCTGATTACTAGGAAAACCTTTTACTATTTGAATTTGCAATACCATTTCAACATAGCAGTGTAACCATTGCAAGAAATTGTTAATTAAATCCCTTGTCAGAGCTTTATAATGAAATCTAACTAACACATACTGAAGTTGTCGTGATGTTTCCGTCTGAGCTGGGACCTGCTACTTCTTTAATTGCCTTGCTCTACAAAGTGACTTCAAGGAGTTGCAGAACACTGAGGAAGAGGGTAGAGAGCAAGATCCTTCCTCGGTTTTAAAATCCTCTCATTGTCAACCTTTCATTAGCTTGAAACTGACATAGGCTGCCTTGTTAATACTTTCAGTTCCTGGGGCATGAACTGCGCTGACAAATGCTGTAACACCATAATTCTCCTTAGCTTGGTACTTACACTGTCTTTGTCTTTGTGGTGAAATGTTCTCAGTGAAGCTTTAAAATGTGGATTTTCAGTTAGTTTTTATTCAGTCAATTTTCTGAGATACTTCTTTGGCTTCACTGAGTTTTAACAGGAGTAAAATTGTATTTCAAGTTCGGACACTATTATCCATATAAAAGTTTTTCTTCACTTAGTATAGGCTTTTCAGACTTAAGTGATCCTTAAAGTGTGGGTTGGCATTTGTATAGCAGAAGACATGGGAATTTTTCATTAACGATACAGATCTTTGATTTTTCAGCTAATGTGGAACACCCAGAAAAGCAAAAGATGTTACGACTTAGATTATTCAGGTGAGAACAAGTTGTTAAAAAATATAAACAGTGGATAACTGACTTAGATTTCCTGGGGACCTTAAGCGTTCTAGTCTTCCCAATGTTAGTTCAAACTGACATGATGCTGGGC
>VXBO01005612.1:9950-22174 GCA_013400135.1 Rhinoptilus africanus | reverse complement strand
ATATTTATATTTTATTATTATATAATTACACAATTATATAATTATATAATATTATAATAATAATAATCCTGGTACATTCATATCATGTAATTCTGATACCCCTATATCTCAGAAAGTATGTCAAAAGTAAAGTTATAAGGAGAGAAAAAAATATATTAAAAAATACTCTCAGCTATACAGAATAGCTACCATTCAAGGAGTCATACAGACAGCTTGCAAAAGGCAAATGAAAACAGTGAATGTTATGAAAAAAGTATATATAGTATAGTATGACTATAGGAGTACCAAGCTGAACTGTGAATGTGACAGGAAATCTTTTTCAAAGAGAAAATAATTAAACTGCAGAACTCAGTTTAAGACTCTGCAGAGGCCAAAAATATAATTAAATTCAAGAAGTGATTAACCACTTTTATGAAGGAGGAGTCCATGAAGGGGTATTAAGCACAAAAAAATGAAGATGCGCTCTGGCTCCAGAGTTCTCTGTTAAAAAATGCCAGACATCCGGAGATGAGAATCCTTCCTTTTTCCCCTTGCTCATTTCCCATATTCATTCTCTAGCTGCATACTACATTCCACTGTCAGAAGTTAAGTCACTGATCTATAGAGGGTTTATTGTAGCTCAGTACATGGTCTGCCATGTTATTAATCAGTAGCACTGTGCCCCAGAACATGCCTATTTTGTTTAAGGTGCTTGATTGAATCCAAATTATTAATATTGAATCCAAAGTATTAGGAATACCTATGGATTTTGACCCTGGGATAAATGGTCACCTACTTCTTCTAAGATGCTGGCAGGTGAGAACAATATTCATTTTCATTCATTAGCTGCGTTATGAAAACTAGTTGTCTTGGGTATGGGAAATCTACCTCTCATTGACTCTCCACGTGGCGTGGAAAACTCAGATCTGAAGTTATCATCTGCAAGAGAAAATGCCATCACCACCAAGCTATAGGCTATTCTGTTGAGGAAGAGACAAAATGAGTCTCTTTTTCCTATAGGTTGCTCTACTCTCTTTGACAATCTTCTGTACTCAGAGCAAACTCTTATCCACAGATGCAAGCTAATAGCCCAGTGGTCAAGCTGCTGATCACGCAGAGCTTGCTGGGTTTATTTTTAAGCATTGCTAATATATTTTGGTCAACAGCTGATTAATGTTAAGTAAGCAATCATTAATTTGAACACAGGTAGAATCCCTTAGGATAGCCTTGAATATGTTGATTAACATACTCTTTATTAAAGGTTTGATTTGAATGCTCTCACAAGGAGGAGGATGCTCTGAATACTTAGAAACTCAGCTGGCTACCATCAGAAAGCTGTTGTGTGCTTTGAAACCTGACAAGAGGATGCTTTCTGTTTTGACAAAAGGTGGAAACTTCCTGGCATGTATTTGATTAGCCTGAACGTCCCCTTTTGTGTAAAAAGAAACTCAGATAATAAATTCCTATTGGGATATTCTACTATCCTTATGGGAGAGAGAATTACAGATATCTCTTAACCTCACTTATGGTATGAACTAGTTCATAATTAACATTAGAAAAAGGTAAAGCAATAATTTTACTCATACTTCTTTCTGTCAATACTGAAGGTTCTTACCTATAGATTCTACGGATTCAGTGAATCTGTTTTATCTCAGACTACCAGTGTATTCATAACAGTATAATTGCTATGTTTTCAGTAGAGATATTATTTATCTATTTACCTAGAATGCAAATGAGATCATAAAAATACACTATATTTTCAGAAATTCACATTAATATCTAGCAGCTCTTCATGGGTGAGGGAAAAAATAAAAACTATAAAAAACCATCCTGATCTAATTGATTCTGTCCAGCTCTACTATCGATATTGACTACTGTGAATACTACATGTAATTATGACTGTAATTAAAATTGTAAATAAATAAGCACTCTATATGGAAAGCCAAATTATAATGTGATTTTACTGAAGCAGGGCAAATACACAGCGCACTAAGTCTTTGCATGAATTATACATGAGCCTTTATGAATGACTTACCCTAATTTAAACAACCCAAGAGAATAAAGAAAAATACTGTAACTAGATTTCTGTGGGGGAAAAACAAGATTCAGATTAGTGATCACTCTTTTTGACACTGACATTCGTACTTTGTAACAATATGCTGCAAAAATGCCTCATAACAAAAGCTGGTTTTCTCCCTCGCATGTTAAATAAACCTTAGTTTCTTCTCCCACTCAATGCCCTTATTTTCATTTCTCTCTGTTTATTCCCAGTTCTTTGTAATCTGCTCTGAGGAAAATCCATTCGCTTTAACAGGCCTCTGAAAAGATGTGGTGGAAATAAGAAATAACACGTTTGAAAGCATGAATCCTGGAGATAAACACAAGAGACATGTACAGATCAGGCAAACGAAATTGTGCTGACAGTTGCATCACTGATAGATATTTTGACTTCAAAATGCAAAACATTAAGTACCATATATACCAGATGCCAAATTCTTCAGGTTAAGTTTGTACTTATATTTTGTTGCTCAGTCTTCACATCTATTAGATACAAGGTCAAAATCCCCCTCTTTTTCATGGTCTAACTTCCCAACCTCTTACTTTTGATGTTTCCAGGAAGATAATATAAGGGGACGCAGTGTGACAACTATTGCTTTCCCCCAGCAATTAGAGGGAGTGCTGGGAGTGGTCTTCCAAGAAATGCTAAAATTCCTTAGTTTTGTGAGGCATTTTAGGTTTCATCATTCTCTTATTTACATCCTCTACAAGCTAGGTAGTCCACTGGTGCTCCAGCAAGAATGAGAGCCGTCACAGCAGACAGCTGCAGTTGAATGCATAACTTGATTCTTCACGGTCATATGAAAGAGAATGAAACTCGAGTTATAGATTCAAATACGTAGAGACTAACATCACAGGAAGCAAGTCTGAGTATTCAAAGGAACGCAGATATAGTGCAGAAATAGTAAATCAAGCAGAAGAGTGGGCAGTAAAGAGACTAGGACTAACCGGCATAGAAGAGGGGATTATAGAACTGGAAAATGGATGTCCTGCCTTTTTTCTGGTGCGATATTCCACTTTCTGCAACTGCTGAAAATTAGGTGGACTTTCAGGTAATAGGGAATCTCTGACAGTTCCTTATGGAAGACCTTTTATGATGAGCTAGTGATTTCAAGCAGAACGTGAACATAGGTCATAGTTATCCAGATATTTGTATGTAATTGGCCACTATACAACCTGACAGCTCTAGTAGGCATATCTGACTCTTGGCTAACAAGTAGTCAAGGTCTGTGTCCAGTTGACCTGCGTGTATGCTGGTGACCCCATAATACAACTCCCTTGCCAACTGCCTCACAGCCTGAGCATGCTAAGAGCCATCCACCTGCCTTCCACCTGTGAGGCAAGACATGGTTTATGATCATGATCACAACAAAACTCACACACAAGTGGGAAGACATCCCAGCCTATCATCACATCCCTCAACACAGATGGGCTTCTGCACAGCGTGCTGCATAACCTGACAGAGAAGTTCATCAGGTGCTGACCATGTAAAGGGTTCCCAGCATACAGAGGGATGTAAACTTATATAAACTCTGTCTCTTGTATCTTCTGCCTCTTTTTCAAATTCCACTCTTATCCATATATCAATATCAAGTAGCTTTATTCCAACCCTCAGTGTCTATACTAGCACATGATAACTTCTCAAGTAGTACTAGAGTTTAGGCAACTAATTTGTAAATAGTTGAGTGAAATTTTGTAAAGATATTTAAAGAAATAAACCGAGTCCATACTGCCTATACTTTATTCAATTTACTGGTTGAACCCCACTGATTATCGTGGAAACTGAGACATTCTAGCTCCGATAAAGACTTAAATGTGGGTGCCTTGGTCTCAAATTGAATTAGCAAAGCCAGCTATGAGAGAAGCTAGGGAAGACTAGAAAGTGGAGCTGAGGAGTCTGAGTGAGCAGAGAGGTTTCTGTAGGACACACTGGGACAGAAAACGAATTATGAGAAGTGAACATATAAGGTCTCTATATGATCTTGTTACTATAAACAATTTGTGTGAGTTCTGAAAAACTTCTGGATTGTCCAATTTGTATTACACAGTGAATCACCTAAATAACTGACACTGGGACATTCTACTTTCAGAAAGCTAGCTACTAGGGTCCTAAAGTGGTAATGAAATGCCAAGTATGTTCTCTCATGGAGAAAATGCCCTATAAAAATTTTTTACTTTGGGTAAAGAAATGAAAACCAGCAATTAAAGCCAATTTCTTTCACTGTCCTGACTTTTATGTCCTGGTTCCTAGGTATAATCTAAGAAAAATAGCTTTTTTCTTATTTTGCGGCCTTGCTAAGTGAATGAAAATATAAGCGAAAGGAGGAGAATGGTTATTTTTGCATGATTTCTAGTGTTTATACTGTCTGGGAAGCTTATAACACTGCTGAGAGGAAGGGAAAGCAAATAGAAAACATGTATTAGTGGGTGACACTAGGAGGCAGCTCGTTTGGACACTAATGATAAATCTCTCAGGCAGGGCTGTTCACAGATATTGAAAGGAAACCTTAAAAGTGACAACACTGACATCCCCCACTCCTAATAGTCATGCTGTAAAATCAAGCAGAGATCAAAGAGAATGAGCATAGTCAAAACCCTGGAAGATATTGCCATGGTGGGTGGGAAAGAAATAAAGCAAGATAAATATTTGTCTACCATAAAATCACATCAATCTTGAAATATTAGTATTGCTGAGTTTTAAAAAGTGAGAAAAAGAAATGAGGAACCGGGGGAACACAGCTAAAAATCTGTTAGCAGATATTTGGAGTAAGCAGAGGAATAAACAGATAGATTAATGGAAAAGGGCAGAAAAATCTTGGAAAAAGTAGCAGATAAAAAAAGAAAAAAGTGTAATTTTCAGAGGTTACCATCTTGAAGGGAGCCATTGCTATGACCTATGTAAAATTTTCAGCCAAAAAGAAAACCTCAAGAATTTATTGGGATTTCTGCCGAAGTGATTCTCAACACAATTACCCTCAGAAATTCTCAGCTACAAACAAATATACTTTGAGAACTACTGAGTGTGAAAATGCCCATTATTACAATAGCAAGTAACTAAAAAAGAGAATGACAAAGGAAAACAAGGAAGCAGGATGTTGATAATGGTCCTAAATATACTTATCTTAAATCATAAAATCATAGAATGGTGTAGGTTGGAAGGGGCCTTTGAAGGTCATCTAGTGCAACCCTCAAGCATCTAAGCATACATAAAGTCGAATGAAATGCATCCGTCCTCTTTTTTTTATTATAGTTTTTTAGATTAGAGAAATTAGAGGTCCCAACATAGATTGATAGAATGGATTGGGTTGGAAGGGACTTTAAAGATCATTTAGTTCCAACCCCCTGCCGTGGGCAAGGACACCTCCCACTAGACCAGGTTGATCAAAGCCTCATCCAGACTGGCCTTGAACACTTTTGGGGATAAGGCGTCCACAACTTCCCCGGGCAACCTGTTCCAGTGCCTCACCACCCTTACAGTAAAGAATTTCTTCCTGATATCCAATCTAAATCTACCCTCTTTTAGTTTGAAACTCTTACCCTGTGTCTTATCACTACGCTCCCATGCTCCTTAGACCTTCATCTTGAAATGAAGAGCATTAAAAAAATATCAACAGGCATATATGTTGCAATAATAATAAAAAATAATGTGTGTATAGTAATGTTAAGATAATATTTTACATTAATTTTTGGGCTTAGTTCATTACTTTTCTATGTCAGTTTACAAGCTGATGGAAAAAATAAATTATTTAAGTCTTTCAGACTAATATTGATGACCATAATGATGTATGACCCATCTTTTCAGACATTTTGGATGCAAAAAATACCAGAAACGATAGAATAATTATTTTGTGGAAGGCTTTTGTTGACTATTTACCTTCTCCATATTGGGCCAAGGTTTTGACACTGTATCTTTAAATGAATTACTACTTTCTATGGAAAGTGATGATTCTGCATAGGCTTTTACATCCAGACAAACTGTCAAGACTCTCTGAATTCTTTTGCCAATGAAGAGAAATAGGCAATTATAGAGGATGCTTTACCCAATTTGTTGAAGATGTCTACCTCTGAATGAGATGGATCAGCTTACATAAGTGCTAAGCCTTCCCCGTTACCAGTCAGGGAGGGAATCTAGATAACTAGTTCAGATGTAGATAACTTAGAAGAGATTTATTCCACCTTTGATGCCTACAGTGAATTAAGGAGTGGACCGTGACACATCTCTTCATTACACCATGCTGAAGGCCAGGTCTGAGATTATGAACATGCCACACTTTTGAATCGAAGACATGTTTCCTGTAGGGTAAACAGCGTTGGTTTTACTCAAGTCATCATCCACAGCACAGACCTTTCTTCCTGCTCCAGAAGGTCCTAAGTGGCAGCTGCTATATCATATAATTTACAAAATAGTTTAATTTATTCCAGAGCTCTCAAAAAATCCACTGAGGAATGAAAAACCTGCCGACTTACAAAATATTTACAGGAATTAAAACTGTAGACCTCCGATACAGAAAAATCACCTCTTTTCCTGCTATTTTTCATGCTGAGATAAAGAGATTTTTTTACTTAATTATCATATTACTTTAGACATATTTCATACAGTTTGAATGTCTGAAGAAATATGTCTTGATCTCTGTTTTGTTCTGCAGCCAATAATCTTACTACCCCAAATTACGACAAATTAGATTTTATCTAAAAAAACATGTCTACTTTAACAACAATAACAAATACTTAGTGTATTTCCTAGTGTCCCGCCCATCACCGTGTAAAAATATTTACTGTAACTTCACTAATTTTTCACCTTTCACATTAATAGTAAGAAGCTTGCATGGGGTAGAAAGTTGCTGTCATATCAATGAATTACATACTTTACAATTACCATATGTGAGAAGTTGAACATCATGTTAATAGCAGAAAAAAATCTCTACTTCATGTTTCAATAGGACATCACCCTTTGAAGCAACAATGGCATATCTTTGGACTCAGAAAAACAGTATGGGACATTATGTTTTTTTTTTTTTTATAGACAATTTATAATGAGGTCTCAGCGAGCTTCCCTTCCTCTGTGCTGGAAATCTTAATTCTTCAGTTCTTGAAAAATTTCTGCTGAGCCTGATTTGCATTTTTTATATAGGCAAAATCTAAAGTACATAAGGTCACTTTCTGCAGGTGTTGTAGGTGATGTGTAAGAAAACCTTGGCATCTGCTTTGTACGCCTTTTTTGCATCCCCGTACATCCTTTTTGCAAGTCAAATTCTCTGTCTTAGAGGCAAGTATCATTAAGTTTTATACCACATATATAATGTAAAACTTTCTTAACTTATGCAACCCAAAACTTCATCCAAATGCTTCAAGTATAGCTAGCTTTTCAAATATATTTTTCATTATAGGCTTATTCTACAGTCAGGACTATATTTATTCAATCATTCATTAAAGATGAGCAGACACTGAATGGCTGGAATGGAGATTCAGCTTCAGAGAAAGCAACTCTGAAGTTAAGTCAAATATTCACTCTGAAAATTTTGAACTAACTTTAATTTTATTCTTGTTCTGTCATTAAACAGGCCTAAAATTTCTGATCCTCGATCCCACCTCTTCTGCTCTTCCCAGAGTCTCAGAAATGAGAGACCCAAGCAGGGAAATTACTGATAAAATAACTGATAAATGGAAGTATTGATAAGACAAGTCAAATGTTCAGAAGAGCTTCCTGTTGCTGTGTGAGGAAAAAGGAACATAATATACAACTTTCTGTGGATTTCCACATGGAGCAGGAGAAAGCATTTGCCGTTATTTCACTGCAGGCTGGACGTCCCCTTTACAACAAACTCTTTTCTTACTTCATCAAGCAAAATGAAGACCATGCTTTTCCTAGCTCATGGAACTGTCATAAAATGTATTTGTTATTCATTTTTAAGAATGAAAAGGCACACCCAACTTTACAGCAAATATGGCATTTGTATGCCTCATTTCTAATTGGATCTTTTTTAATTTTCACTGCAAACCTCTAAGAGGTTTATCAATTTCCACTAAGCAACCAAGAACGTGGAAACTTTGCTACTACTCCTCTTGAAGTATTGCAAGATCCTGGTTTGCTGAAGAAAAATGGCTCTTCTAGTTGAAAATTATACTTCTGAAATTATGAAAGCCCAAAACCAAACTAAATTTGAGACATAAAAAATGCACTCAGGCAATAATTTTAAAGTGCAAAGGGCATTATGCCCTAAGCATCAATGACTCACTATAGAATATAATGAGTTTATTTGAAGAAAAACTTGATGCGTACATCCTGTGGTCAGTGGAGTGTGGAAAAGTCAAGTTAAATGATGTTGCAGTGATCCCTGGGATTTCCCTTCTGCTGTCATAGAATCATAGAATCATAGAATCATAGGGTTGGAAGGGACTTTAGTAGATCATCTAGTCCAACCCCCCTGCCAGAGTGTCCACTGTGTTTGTGTTGTAGGTGCGTCTTACCATGGTTATATTTCCACATTATTATTTTCCAGAATTTCGTATAACTTACTTTTATCGGTAGAAGCAGTGTAATGAAAAAAGAATGGAATAAATTCTATGTCAAGACTCAAGTGAGGGACACTGACATGTTTCCACAAGAGGAGTAAGTGAGAAGTATACCAGGAAATAACAGAAAAATAAGCATAGAGGAATTCCTCCAAACTTAAAAAAAGGCAGGCTATGATCATACTTACATTTTGAAATTCAGTTAAAGTGCTTAAATAAAGAGTATGCACACCATAGGTTCTCTGTATTGTCAGCAGATCACACTTCTACAACCTGTTTTAACCCCCACAAGATGTGACGTTACTCGAGTGAGAACCGTAAGCTGGTAGTTCCTACACAACAGTTAATGAACTGCTTGTTTCTACACTCTCAATAAAGGTAATTTTTCAGTGTACTAACAATTTTAAGGAGTATCTTCGGCAGACAAGAGAAACAGGGACACACCTGTTTTCTGGGCACCAAGGCATATCTTTTTGTGAATGGTAAAATCAACTCTATTAAAATGCTTCAGGATTGTCATACTACTATGGAGTCCTTACCAAGAGCATATTCTCCCAACAATAAATAGGGTTCCTATTTAGGAACCTCATTTTGACACCTTAAATTAATTTGAATGTATTTATTACTGTACTTACAGCAAGGGTTTTGTTTAGAATCACACTTAAATATAATAGTCAATAATTTTACATGACTGCATCCTGTCTTAACGTTACCAAATTTTATTGTGATGCAATAAATAAATATGTTGAATTTAGGAATAGTGGGTAAGGAAACCGCCCCTATCAAGCTGCTGTTTCCCGTTGCCTCAGGTTGACAAGAAATGGAAGGACAGTATGAGCTGTGATGCGCCACCACTAAATCTTGTTTACTATGATGTAGCAGCATTGAGAGGTATGCTCGCCACCCTTGCTTTAAAGATGATGGAAGGTTATTTCCTTTCCTCATCAACTTGGCCTAAAGCAAAAGCCAGCAAGTTTAAGATTCTTTTATCAGAGGCAGTGCTGAAGGATTGGAAACAGACAAATTAAGTGAGCCTAGAGAAGGGTGTTGTACTAATCTGAACTGTTCTAGTTCATTTTACTGGCATGACATTTTTTTTTTTTTTCATTTGATGTCATCGTTTTATCTTTTCCCTCTTTCTGAAAAAGGTTAAACTCCTTGATGGTATTTTTTCATGTAAAGAATAAATATATTTATTGGTATTAGTTAACCAGTAATGTTCAAAGCACACCAGATGATATAAAAAACATGCAGGAATAATCCTGCTTAAAAGAGTTTAAAGAACTATTTGTACAACTAGGAATCCAGCAGATGCTTCAGTCTAAATAAGAATTTCCCACTTGCAGAAATATACAATGTTTAAAATATATAATGTTTAAAATAGTTTAAAATGCCTCCAGTTTCCTTTTACTGGCATTTGTGGAAGGTTCATTTTAACCATTTAACTGTTTAATCTACCAGGTCAAGCTGCCCTTTACAAATCACTTTTTCTGGGGAAGAATATCATATTCCATCATAAAATAAAACAAAACCCATCAAAATAAGGGTGAAACCTTCTAGTTCAGTCTTGGGTAGACTAATGATAAAGGCAAATGGAGAGGGACTGGAATGTTTTGAGACTCAGTTTATTCCTTGAACACATTAACAAAACTGTGCTGTTCCCCCCGCCTTGTTTTCTTTCTTTTTTTTTTTTTTTTCTTCTCCATTTTAATTTTCTTCATACACAATAATCTAACTTTATGTGTCTCAACCTCATTAAGCTTGGATTTGAGCTGAGTGTCTTGAGGAATACAGCAGCTCAGAATTAATGATGGCATATTGTTCAAAAAAGCAAGCAGACATATTGTTAATGATGACACATTGCTGAAAATGAGCAGTGGTTCACAAGATGGCTGGAGCTTTGAAATCAGCAGCAGAGCTTCTATGATTTGAAAGGAGTGAGTTAAGTCCTGCACAGGTCCACTCTAAACTGCTCTGTGCAGCTTCTCTTCTGTTATTATCATATCTGATGTGCATCATTACTTTTCTGATGTTGCATTTGAATATCTAATAGGGAATTGTGATAACCCGCAAAAATATATCTTTCTCCATTTTCTTCCAAATGATGTATAAGAGTTTGGAGGATGCAAAAGAAGGGGGAGGAACCTGTATTCACTATCTAAATATTTTTATACTACCTGTGGTACTTTAAGTATACTAAAAAATTTAAGAGTAAGGAAAGGGAAGGTTAGTGTTAAGTGGGGAGAAATAAAAATAATCAAAAGATTTAATCCTATCATCTTTACAGAGGCATGTTTTGTTGCTTAAAGGAACAAAATAAATAGAAAAAGAAAGATTATTTTTCACTATGTACTCTCCCAGCACAGAAAACATCCTGACACAGGGATCAGTTGTTTTCCCATCCTGGTAAATGCTAGAGGGAGGTATATAGTAAAATCCCATATGTCTGAAGGACAAATATTCTCAGACCTTCAAAATCCACTCTTTCGGTAGCAATCTGTATTATCTACTGATTTTCTAAGGTGAGTAAGTTACTTTACCAGCTGAGTGGTCATCAGACCGTCTTCTGAGATTTTTCTTCTCTCCATGCTGGAGAAAAATGAAGAGAGTCATGTAAATTCATGGCTAAGGATGCCTTTTCCTTTCATATGGGAATAGCTTTTTGAGATTATTTAATGGAAGTGGAAGACCACTTTTCTGTCTATTTTCACCCCAAATGACATCAGGAGGACATTGCACTATATACTGTGGCTTAATCAAATAGAGTCGTTGTTATGTCAAGGAGCTCTACACTGTCTTCCATTATAGACATGCTCAAATAAATCTTAAAAAAATGTTTAAACACTTTCCAAGTCTGCACAAAACCCCCAATTTTATTTTTGACATAAAGATGTGTGTATCTTAAAATTTTCTTCAGAACTGTCTGGACTTGAAAGAACTGAAGATCTCAAAAACAACTTCATTTACAATGCTAAATTGATACAATAAGTTATAAAAGTTAGAGTCCCTCGATGGGTTTAATCAGTTAGAATCTCCAATTTACAACAAAAACTGCCAAAGATGAGGTCTTTATGGATGTAATAGAGCAACAGACTTCTTATTTTCATTGTATTTTTCTTATTTAGATGAATCCTAGAGGAAGAGAATGATAAAACAATGGAGATTACTTCTTCTTTGTAACTGGTTGGAGATGTAATTCAATGCTGTCTTTAGCTAAACTATTAAAACTGTTTCAAAGAAGGAAAAAAAAAAAAAAACAACCCACAAATACTGACTTCCCAAGGGCAAGAGCTCTCTATTCACAAATGTAAGTAATCAGGAAAGGAAAGCAAGAGACTGGCAAGGCTAAGTTGAGACCTGCTGGTCAAACTAAAGGGCAAGAAGGAAATGTACAGGCAGGGGAAGCAGGGACAGGTATCCTGGGAAAAGTAGAGGGACACTGAATTACTTGTTTTTTTATTTAATCTAAAATAGCTCATAATTCACTCAAATTCTTAAAACAAAATAAAAAACTTTGAGACCTTTTATCTTATATTTTGACTACCAAAATTAGAAGTTTAAGGCCTATATCCTTCATTTTTTGGTATTTAAACCACCCTTGGTCTAAAGAAAATATAAATATTCTGTTAATGGAGTGTACTAGACCCTTGAAAACCAATTAAAATTTGGGGGTT
>VXBO01005611.1:90314-193901 GCA_013400135.1 Rhinoptilus africanus | reverse complement strand
GGTGAAAAGGAAGGAAATAAAGAGATAAATTCCCCCCACCCACCCCTTTTTTCTTTCCGCTGGGCCCCCTCCACCCCGGAGCGCTGGGAGGCAGGAGCCGGCGGGGCTCCCCCCGGGGCCGCGGGGCGCGGCGGGACGGCCATGCCGGCCCCATACCGCCACCTGCCGCCGGGACGGGCGGAGGGAGCTTCGGGGCTGTCTTTCTGGGCATGCAGTGATTATACATACATGTGAGTGTGTGTGTATGTATGTATACACACATGCACTGTCGTCTGTGTCTTGAAATTACTCCACTGTGAAAGCGCGCTAGGGAGAAGTACCAAAAACGGTAAGGCGTAACATGAATCCCCTGCTTTTCGTGGTGAATTGTATCAGGACAAGAAAATCACAGCTATTGAACCACAACACACAAATAGTAAAAAAAAAAAATCCACACTTCTGTCCCATTCTCCACACAAACAACGGAGTCTCGTAAACCAAACCTCATCAAATACCTCTTCGAGCTTTGTCAAGGAACAAGGAATGATAATTGTGTCTTAAATGCAAGTAAACCTGCATTCACCTTTTTAAGCACTTTACATGCATTTGTTTCCTCCCTATTAGCAAAACATTACAAGTATCTCCATGTGTCCTGAACAGTAATGAGGTCCTTCTAGAGTTGCTATTGATCTTCATAAACAGAAATAGCTGTCCCACCCCCTTCTCAAAATGCTATGGTTAGCGACTTTTGAGATGAGGTAGAAACGACTACTTGTGAAACTTTCTCCAAAGGGAAACAGGTAACTTTTTTTTAATTTTATCTACATTATTATGGCATTCAAGTCAAAGTCTGTGCAGTTACTTTAGGGGAAAATCCNAGGGGCTGGGGGCGAGCGCTACCTTGGGTCGAGAGTTGCCTCCCGACTGGGGGTTCGCCCCCGGCAGCGCGGAGGGAGGCGGACAGCTGTCCGCGTTTCACCGAGTTTACGAAGGTGAAAAGGAAGGAAATAAAGAGATAAATTCCCCCCACCCACCCCTTTTTTCTTTCCGCTGGGCCCCCTCCACCCCGGAGCGCTGGGAGGCAGGAGCCGGCGGGGCTCCCCCCGGGGCCGCGGGGCGCGGCGGGACGGCCATGCCGGCCCCATACCGCCACCTGCCGCCGGGACGGGCGGAGGGAGCTTCGGGGCTGTCTTTCTGGGCATGCAGTGATTATACATACATGTGAGTGTGTGTGTATGTATGTATACACACATGCACTGTCGTCTGTGTCTTGAAATTACTCCACTGTGAAAGCGCGCTAGGGAGAAGTACCAAAAACGGTAAGGCGTAACATGAATCCCCTGCTTTTCGTGGTGAATTGTATCAGGACAAGAAAATCACAGCTATTGAACCACAACACACAAATAGTAAAAAAAAAAATCCACACTTCTGTCCCATTCTCCACACAAACAACGGAGTCTCGTAAACCAAACCTCATCAAATACCTCTTCGAGCTTTGTCAAGGAACAAGGAATGATAATTGTGTCTTAAATGCAAGTAAACCTGCATTCACCTTTTTAAGCACTTTACATGCATTTGTTTCCTCCCTATTAGCAAAACATTACAAGTATCTCCATGTGTCCTGAACAGTAATGAGGTCCTTCTAGAGTTGCTATTGATCTTCATAAACAGAAATAGCTGTCCCACCCCCTTCTCAAAATGCTATGGTTAGCGACTTTTGAGATGAGGTAGAAACGACTACTTGTGAAACTTTCTCCAAAGGGAAACAGGTAACTTTTTTTTAATTTTATCTACATTATTATGGCATTCAAGTCAAAGTCTGTGCAGTTACTTTAGGGGAAAATCCATTGAATAAAAATAAAACAAAAGATGCCTTTTTGGCTTCTTCACTGTTACAAGGGAAGAAGAAGTAAAAGGAATAGGACCCTGAAGCCAAGATATATGGATTTTCATGTACACAGGCAGAAAGGCTCTAACATTCTCCCGTAATATCTGCTACACTTCTTTCAGTATCACTGAGTTTGGAAAAGCTCAAGAACAAGTTTTACATAAAATGGGAGAACTTTCAGTCTCTTTGCTTGTGATTTTTATCTGCCTTAGTTACTTGCATCACTTGTCTTTAAACCCACTATAGTCCTGCTCCAACTTTTCAGGGAAAGGTTGATTAGAATTTAATGCAATGGGTCAGACCCTGTTCTGTGTGGCTGAGAGCTCAGAGCTCGCAGCACCTACAAACCCATCAAGCTGATAAATTCATATCTTTTCATAAGTAGACATGGACAGATTGCATCACCCCCTGATATCCCTTACTTAAATTATTTGGGTTGCCACTAATTACATGTGAAAGCATTTGCAAAGTAGAGAAGCTTTCAAAACATTGACCCATGACTATTCATCTTTTACTCTTTGCTACTCTTTTGTTTATTACTCACCCATTCAAAGATGTAGTCATCCAGTCAAAAGCAGAAATAGTATCACGTTACTGGGGGTATGTTCCTCCAGTCAGAAGGCAGTAGCAGCATATAGAAATCATTGCCTTTCAGCTAGCAGTTACCCAATGTCCTTCTTCATTTCCTTTTGTATTAGCAAAGGAGGACTGCACTTAACACATTTCAGCTGATAAGAGTTACCTTCTATCTGAGCTAAGGGCTTACATCATGTTAATGTAATTGCTTCAATTCATGCAAAAGTATTTTAAAGTGACCTTCCAAATAATGGGAAGAAATAGTTTGCCAGTGAACCCCCAGGCTGATCATTTTACACACAAGAAGCACATCTACAGAATACAGATACAGGATGAGCAGAAGCAGTTTGGGATTGCTTTGCATGCAGAAAATACAAATTAATTAAAAATTACTCAGAACTGCCTTCAAGAGTTACTCTTTTACTTTTTTACATCTGACTCCAGAGTCTCCTGAGATTTCTTTTGTGATTTCATATGACAAGACCCACCATGAACCCAAACAGTTTCAACAATTTACAGAGCAATGAGTTGTCTCTATTCATTAATTAGTCAGTCCTACCAGACTGACGTGTCTTTTTGACTCCTGTATGGATTATCACAGCTTTGCAATTAATTTGTCCTTGGTTTGTGAAAACTCCCAGCTTATGTTTAAACATCAGCATAGCTACAGGGTTAAGACAAACAGCATGCTGTGTTAATGTGAGATGTGAAAAATTAACATAGATTAATAAAGTATTGATGAGCCATTCGTTATTTATTAATTGATAACTTTATATTCCTCTACAACTCCTGCATTTGAATATGACAAACATTATTCTTCACAGTCATTTTCCCTATAAATACACCAAAAAAGCTTCGTTTGACAAGAATTTTTGGGTTTGCTGTTCTGAAGGCAACACAGTGTATTCATTGCTGTGACGCCTTTGCTCTAAACAAAGATTTGTTTGTACCACACTCACCGTCTTCCTGTGAGCATGAGCATTTCTGAAGTTAAATCAAATGTTTTTTCCATAATGGTGTCCAATGGAACAGGGGGCATCAAAGCTCCAGATGCATGCTCAAGGCCCAGCAAAGATTCAAGGAAACCAATGGCAGTTTTCCAGTACCTTCGGTTTGAATAATATCAAGCCTTGAATATATAGGCGCTTATTCACGTGGTCCTGAACTACCCTTTGTCCTCTGCAACACTGAATATATGCAAAACACTGAATAGACACATAACTTCAGTACCTTTTTTTTTTTTCATACTACCCAGAACAATCTGAATTCTACTGCACTTGCTCCAAATTTAGCAACCACTCTTCAGGAACAATTACTCATGTGTTTTTCCAATTGCTTTTGTAAATCAGAAATAAGTCTGAGATTCTATATCATCACCTCATGCATATCAAAGAAGTTTTCTGAAGCCTGAGCATTTTCAGAACAATCAAATATTTACTCACCTGGGAGAAAGATTTGTAAGCTACAAGGAATTAGGGTTTAAGTCTTGCGAGACCAGAACCAAATCCAACTTCTCATGCTTATCTGCTTCCCTAAAAGTTGATCATGTTTTGCCTGAGATAAACCAAGTTCTAACCTTAAAAACACGTTGTATTTTTAGCAGGTAAACACTGCATAGGCTGTGCAGAAAACACGGTAGGGAAAAAAGGCAGTCTAGTAGGGCTTTTTTTTCCCCTTAAATGAGAATCTGCAATCAGCATGAACATCATTTTAAGACACTGTTTTACATTTTCATTTAAGGTCTATGTTGTCTGTCTTAGATTAATAGTGATTTTTTGTCAGATCTCCATGCAGAGTTAGCAATAAAGAAAATCAAACATCATTACACTCCTTTGCACTATAAAACTTCCCTTAGGGAATTCAGTAGTTTAAAGCCAGTAATTCTGTGATTACAGCTTTTGTATTAAAATGCTTCTGATGAGACTTACAGGGTGACCTTACAGTTCTTGATTTCAAAGCATACCCTGTTGATATGCTAATATTTGTAAATTGCAGAGTGTTTACACTGACATTTTTGTGTTTGAATACTATCCTGGAGTTAACAAACAAGATATTAAAATGGTATCTCTTATAAGTATGACTACTTTAAAAGAAAAGATGATGGGTTAAATATAGTTCCCTCCTTGGAAATCAATAGGGTCCCCTCACAGAGGTGCTTACTTCTGCTTATTTCTTTCCTGCGAAGAGTCCCATTCACTGCTTTGTGCTCTTACTGCTGTTGTGGACACAAGGGTAGGGCACAGGCTTGTTCATCAAGAGGCAATGGCATTTTTAAAGGAAGTATCAGTGAGAGAGGAACACAATTCTTGTCATTTTTCCTATTTGCCAAGAAGTGCTCACTGGTGGTGTGGTCATATTTGTTCTCAGGAGAAAGTTCAAGCAGGGTAAGGAGTTACAACCCTTCAGCTGGAGTCAAGTTCTCAGTTCAGGTATGAGAGCAGGCTCTGTGGTTTAAACCAACTCCTTTCCAATTAGGCAGTTGGACTAGATGATCATTGTAAGTCCCTTCCAACTGAAATCCCCTCCCCTCCCTTTGCACTGGACCACAGTAAGCTCACTATGGCTATTTACCTCAGCTGAGGCAGTGGTAAATCTGCTCAAATTTTCTTTAGAAACCACATCTGCTCCCCCTCATCCTTTTCAGATCACTAAGCTGTGATAAAAGGCAGAAGATGCTGAAATCAGAAAAAAACATTGATCTTTCCATAGTTCACTGTTGGAACATGCTCTTTGCCCTTTTTTATTTGTATTTTGGGGAGCTCATGCATTGGGAGCACTCACTAAATAAACAAGACAAGAACATGAAACACACACTGACAGTCTTCTTCTCACTCTTCAGGCGTAAGTACTTGCTGTTCCTGAAGGAAGGTCAGAGCCTGTGCAAACTGACTGAGTCCTATTTCATCCCTGGATGAATTCGGAGGAAACTATTTCTCCTAAGGTTCTATTAAGGTAGTGTTAAAAAGCTGGAGTTTATTGAGAGTTACCACAAGCAGCAGTGATTCTAACTGGCATCATCTGACATACTCATGCAAGTGACAAGGTGCAAAATTGGTCTGAGAAGAGACCAAGGATTCCTTTACTTTGCCGGGGTTATGGCCTTGCTGGAAGGCAGTGGTTTAGTTTGACTTCCCAACCTGCTCTCCCAACTGCTCCTTCTCCAGCCGTCCTACCTCTGACCCCTAAGGCAAAAATTTAAAGCACAATGTAGTTTTGAACAGATTTTGAACTAATCCCAGTATGGGTTATCCAGGCATGGATTTGCTTGAGGATAAAAGAGGCTCTAACCTTCCCATCAGAAAAGTTCATGGAGTATGGAACAGACTCATAGATAAGTTGTGCAGAATCAAATCTCACATTTAGATTGTGAGTGTGTCTTTTGCCATCCTCCATCTTATAGGGAGGCCAACAGCAGTCAGTAAGGCTTATAAAAGGCTTCCAGCCAGCTGCTGTACTTGCATTGCATCAGTGTGAACGCAGCACAACTGTGGCCACTTACTCAGCGACCTGCTGCATCCTCAGCCTTGTTTCAGGAGATGAAGAAAGTGTTTGGTCCCAGCTAAACTTGGGAAACCGTAGAAAGCCTTTGCTACAGCATCTTTAAAAGACGTTAGCCGTAAAGGGCAAGAACAGCAATGATGCCTGTGTAAGTAATGTATTAGAGAGAAACTAGAACTATTTATCTGAACAGAAGTCTAAACTGATAAAGAGAGGAGGGTCAGTTCTGCACTACAATGAATACATTGGGGTCCAAGTGACAGTAGCTCTGGGTCTGGGCTTCTAGACAAATTCCAGTCTTATTTCGCATATATCCTTTTTCTCTACAATACTGTCATATCATCCAAGTAATCAAAAGAGATTAAATTTTCTATATGCACAGCAAGCATCATTCCAGACAGCATTGGCTCTAGAAAGAGTCCCCAATCCACCAGAGTCCCTCAGAAAATGTGACTGTCTATAGAAAGGAAGTCAGCTTCCCATGCTTATTCAAGGAGTGAGAAGAAACTGAAGTTACTGGAATCCGAGAGCAAGAATGATTACAACTCCGGAAGTGCTGGCCTCAGTTTGGATGTATTACTACCGAGTCATGTTTTTGCAATTGGCTTCAGTCACAGCCTCATCAGGTTCATTATTCCTCTGTTGTGATTTGACACTGTTACACTAAATCTCAGACTGATAAACCCTAAGCAATTTTCACTGCAGCATGTAGCAGAAATCACTTCAAAATAGAGAGCATTTTGTTCCTTTGTAGCTTTTACCTGTTTCTGTGGAATTCAACGTGGCATGCATTATGTATTTCCCTCAGCACAGAAATAACATGGAAAACTCATGAAAGTTTTCTGTAAGTTCTTTCCTTGGTATGACTAAAGTTTTGAAGTCCACAGTATGAGAAAGCACATCCCAATGGTTCTGGCTGGAATTTGAGAAACCTGGTGTCAGCCCTCTGCAAGATTACACGTGTCTGTCCTTTTAAGGTCAATGGCAACCCTTTGGTGTGAAAGAGCTGTGATGGGAGCAGAGTCAAGCCTTTAGAAATGTGACTGACAAAAAAAACAACCAAAAAAACAAAAAAAAAAAGCAAGAGATTGGTCTTTACTCCATGCAGGTGCATCAACAAGAAGCATGGACAAAGTATCTTCTGCCTGTACAGCTTTTGGTCACAGCCTTTAGTTTTATTTTTGGTATGTTGGAAAGCATATTGGAAAGGAAACTTTATAAACTGGTTGAGGGCATCAAAACACATATATGGCAAAAGACTTTGTAGACCTTGTTGTGATAGACTTACTGCAACATCATGTGCTTGAGCATGGCAGTGTTCAGCTTGGTCACGAAACTGAGATCAGGGATTCCCATGTTCCACTCTGTCTGTGCACACTTCTTCACCATTGCACACTTCTTCATCTTTCCATCAGGTATTTTCATGTACAAAGTATTCTTTTTCAGACCAGAGTTCTTGCAAATTAAGGAAGGTGCAAATAAAAGCATCTGAATTATCTCCCCTTTCTTTAGAGAACAAACTGGTTCCAGTGACAGGTCTGTAGGAGTAAGTGTTGCCGGATAACAGGGCCAAGCAAGAGCAGGTGAGGGATGTACAGCCTCAGGATGTCTCCTCAGCAGCCACGCTGGCTTTTTTTTCCAGCATAACTGCTACAAGGTCCTGCCAGTAACCTAACACACCTCTGGCACCTCCCCACAGGAAATGTTCCAAAGAAGGTCAGACTAGATCGGTACTTCTTCAAGCAGCCTGCCCTGGTTGTTCTGATGCTCGTAGGTGCAGCCATTACCCTGCAGTGCAACAGCCCAGTCACTATCTTTCACAGCCTGTACCGATGTTGTGTGGTTTATGTTCCCCTCAATCTTAGTGTTTAATAAGCTTTACTGCTTAATGATTTTTTTTTCCTTACCCTTTTCATGTATTATAGCTGTATCTGGAACTCTGGGGATTCTCTGTTAATAGCTTGGTCCTATTGTGTTTTGTCACGTCCTTTCTTGTGACTGGTAATTTATCAGTAGTATTGATTGATGTAAAATTATAGACTTCCCAATCTTTCCTACAAAGTGTCTTTCAAGAACTCATAAAGTAGCTCAAGTGATGAAGAGCCCTACTTAGAAGAATAGTTAAGAGGCTACTCTTCTAGAGCTATTACATTTGGGCTATTAAGGCAAAACACTAAATAGGGGTGCCAGGGTGAATTACTGCCCTCTTGTTCCTTTTCTTCTCAGGAGTATAGCTCCACTTCTTCTTTCTGGTTCTTTATTTGGACATAAAACACTAAAACAGCTCGAGACATATTCTATCTCACAAATAAGAAAATATAAGCTCATAGTTTGAAAACTGAAAACATCTGCTGAAGGTAACAGGATAAGCCCATGCAAATTGAGCTTTGCACAAGGAGCCATGATGATTTTGTACAGAGGTAGCTGAGCAATGAAAGAAGGAACAATCAATTGTTCACTGAAGTTGCACCTGAAGAAACAGTTACCAAAATTAATTGGATCTGTAAAATAAGGAAAGATATTATTTGCTGAATATCCCATTCAAGCTCTTTGCTAAAATCTGTCAGAGTGAAGCCTTGATGGATGTGTTCATGAATTGGGGAATGAACAGAAATAAGCAGAAAAGGGGAAAAATTCACACTCAAGTTTACAGAATCAATAGGCAGAATTTGAAGGTTGCCATATGTCTGCTGAACAAATTGGATGAGAATCCAAATGTTTCTAAGTGTTCTTGAAATTAGTAATTTTATTGTTTTTCCACTACCTTAGATGCTTCGAGGGTAGAAAATAAACACTCTTTGATAATTTTCAGGAAAAGCTACAAGAACAAGACTGCAGCCCAAAGAAAGATGTCTAATAGTTATATTCCTCTGTTTTGTGGGTTTTGCTGTGCTTCAGATTTAATCATAGCTCTCTTTGCCCTTACCTCATAAAGTGTTTTGCTGCATGTACATGTCATATATGCATACTAGAGCATAATCAGTGCAATACGATGGTAGAAGACACAAAGTAGGAGGGATAGGTTTATATGTGCTTTGTGAGTGGGACCTAATGGTGCTTGAGAGCCGTATGGCTTTGGAAAGTTAAAGATATGTAATTGCACCTTGTGAAAAACAGCAGAAGTTATGCATCTGGCACCTTGTAATTTAGCTTTGGTCACGCGTAAGCACAAGAAAGCACTCTGCTGCTCATTGGCATTGCATTTACTGGAATCATATGCAATTGATACAAGAGCCCAGTTATCTGACAGCACATTGTTATGCGGCCAAAGTCATCACCAATCTCTATAAATTATATTTCCATGAACCAAATAAGCTCCTTTACCCCCAGATCAAGCATTATTTCAAGGAAAAAATGAGACCGATAAAGCTTTCCATGATGGTATGTTTGTCTTTTCAGTTCTAGGATCTCCCTAGAGTGAAACTACTGCAAAAATGCCCTGAACAAACCCATTCCCTAGGACTGTGACCAGATGCCTTTTTTTTTCCCCCCCCCAAATCTGGTTACATCTACATTATTGGTTTGGTTTGACACAGGAGTGCGGTTTTAAAGCAAATTTCACAGTTGAGTCAATTTATGGTGCTGAGGACATAACATGGATTCCTTTGGGATGAGTTAAAATGAGAAGGTGCCCTGTAGGAGAGCACCTGATGCACCCTGACTGGTACTGAGCAGTCAGTCCATGGGATCAGACTAGAGCTAGGCTAAGTGAAACTTTCAAAACACATACCGTGTGGACATTACAGCACCAGCACCAGCTCTTTCCCATTGCAGATCTGCTCCCATGGCACTGAACCAATTGCTAGCATACATACAGAAGATGTCTCCAGGCTTCTGATGGCCTGGCCTCTGAAGATGTTATAGCCCATGCTTCGTGCTTTTTATGCCCCATGCTGAAATTTCTGTCATTATATCATGGACATGAAGCAGCATATCATTAGGCTTATTGTAGAATAAGCCTGTTCTTACTTTCTTCCTTCTTAAAAAAAAAAAAAAAATCCAAAAACAGAGCTTATGGAAAAACAGTTGGTGAAGAAAGGTCTCTGTTATGTACAGACACTTCAGCATTTAGTTCTGTATTACACTCCAACTTATCTCAATTTACATTCAAGCAATGATTCAAACAGAAAAATCTTCAAAAGTAGCAGGAGAGGCATCCTATTAAAGTCCTCAATACAGTGTATATGTGCAGGCAATGAGCAGAGGATAGCCGTATACATCAGCTGTCCTTAGCAACCAGTCGGCTGTGAGAAATGAGCCTGACTCCCAGAGGTAAACCTGCAGGATAACATACATTCGCAACAGCAATTTTTCTCTCTTTAGAGTACAATTGGACACCCAGTTTGGAATAGTCATGCTTGGTTAGGAAGGCAAAGGAACTCTTTCCATGCAGACTAGTCAGCACCAAGTGGAAAATCGGTTATGCTCATCACATCTGCAGTTTTCTAGGATCCCTAGCATTTGCAGCCCTGTAGATGTTGTTGATTTGATGCTGTCATAAGTCCTTATTATGGGAAGTGGTTCCCCATCATTCTGCCACATCTCATTTGTTCAGATATTATAGCTCTGTTTCCTCTGAGAAATCTGTGTGATGACATATTTTAATTCAGGAAAGGGACTACTGTCGAGGTTTAAATCCGCATTTAAGTTATGCTTTTGTTTAAAATGTCTAATTTTTAACATTCTTAAATGCTTTTTAAATTAATTTTTTAAATTAAAAAGCAATTAAACTTTTAAATAAGTGTAAATCTATTAAAGTGTCATTTTATATATCTGTTATTCTTCTGACTCTTCAGGAGAGAACCAGACAGGAGAGAGGAGGAGAAAGGCATCCAGCACAGAATGGGCACATGCCCAGTTTCTCTTCCTCTGATAGAGAAATGAGACTGATGACCTCTCGGTCTGGGTTTTAACATTTTTTAAATCTACTGTAAAATTCACAGTTGCCTTTGTCACCCTTTAAGAATATTTCTTTCGTATCTGTCCTGACTTTCTTTTTTATCTTCCTATACTCTTCCATAAACAAGAACGGAGGAAGGAGAGTAGCGCAGCCCTATATTTGAAAGTATTTTTTCACAGATAGTGACATAATGTAATGTGTTATTTTTGTATGAATTTTGTGATTTTACCTCCTTTAGGCATAATGTTTAAAAAAACCTGTAGACTGCATTTGTGAGAATGATGATGTTCATAGACAATTATAAATCACACTAGAACCCTAGAAACTGGCACCAGCTTCCAATGGGATCCTTTTTTCAGTACAAACAAATGTGGTAGTCTCTTCTGCTTCCCAGCAAACATTTATGAATAAAGAGTTGCAAACGGCCTCATTGCTCAGCAAACACAAATTTTCAGTATTGACCGCCACCAGCATCATCTATTCTTCTGTTTGTTTATTTTCTATAACAAAAGCTCCACTGCCGCTCAAAAATGAGGCTAAAGTAGCTATGCAAATGGAGACCTGGAAATTAAAGAAACTAAGCTGAAGAAAACATGGTTCCTGCTTCCATTGCTCTGAAGTTGAAATCTAATTAACATCACTGAAGGCAGCTTTCCTAAAAGTCGGAGTCCCTTCGTGTCTCCTGAGAAATGTGAGAAATTTTCAACTGTGGGTCAAAGGAGGATCAGGTTTCCCATCCAGAATGCTTGGGACCTCAGCCCAGAGAGTGAACTGCTGCAGCAGGACCATGGGAAGGAACAGAGGTTCCCACAGGTAGGCAAAGTGCAAATATTTGGGTTATTTTTCTGCAGGAAGAAAATGTTTCAACTTGCTTATCTGTTTTGTTTCAACTCAGTTTGCAGCCTTTGTCTTGCTGAGCTGGGAGATGGTGATTTGTGATTTGGAGCACATTTGTGTGCCTGAATGAAGTCAGAGTGTGTTTGCTTGGAGGGAAATGTGTTAGTGGTGTAGCTCGCTGTGACGCTGCTGCTGCTGATTGAAAGGAGCCTGCTGTGGCTTACTGCTGAAATTACGGGAATCTTCAATAGAGTGACCGACAGCCCTTGGAGAGGGATAAAAAACACAGAAGGGAAAATGTTAAGGTAAAGTTATGTTGGTGGTGAAGCTTGTTGTTTACATAAACTGTTCCTGCTACGAGCCCAAAAATGACCTTTTCTCACGTAAGGCAGCGGAGCTCGTTCCAGGCAAGGAAGGTATTTGTGAGTGCGCTCAAAAATGAGGATTTCGCAGAAGTCCTGGCAGTTTCCATCTGAGTCACCTCCTGAGAACAGGGTAGAAGCAAGGGTTTGAGGAAGCAAACCACCCCAGCTCGTGTTGAACTCCTATGACCCATGGGCATGGCCGTAATTTGGGAGCAAATAAATACTCCCTGCTCTCTCACTGACTGTCCACATCACATTTTCTGTTCCTCTTCTTTTTCCATTGCTTCTGATCTCTTCAGGTCACTAACTACATGGTGCCTCCTTCACTGGGGTCCTTAGGTACTTGTCTTACATAAACACTAACAACAACCATACTCGCGGTTATGCTAGAAAATGTCACCTCTTGAAATCCAGCACAAAAGCATTCAAAATTTCCCCTTTTTCAAAGAGTAATCAAGCTTCTTAACTGGTTTCAAAGCAATTTGGTTTCAGTTGATCACTGAAGATTAACAGACCAGAAAGACTCTTATTTTCTTAAGAAGGTTACTACAGGGGCTCTTTGGAAGGTAATATGTCCAGAGGAGTCAGAGTACACTTTCTACACTGCACAGACTAAGTGAAAACTGGATCTCCATCAGTGTCTGTCCTGGCATGTAAATTCTATCCACCAAGATTCCTCTGTGTAGTTTACTGAAGCATTTGATATTACTAAAGGTACTCTAAAAGCTGCCTTTTAAATTGAATATTAGACAGGAAAGAAAAATGGTCAGAATCATAAAAATCAGAGTAAAATACGGTGAAACAAGCAACCCATTTATTCTTATTTTTGCTTTGCATGCTACATGAACCTAAAGAGCTGTGGTGTGTTCAGTTACTGGATAAATTCTAAAGCAGTGGAGTTGTGCATGCTCGAAATACATTTGAGTATGTGTTTTCTTCCTGTATTTCATGCAATCATTTACTCCCTTTCCAAAAAGACAATGTATTTTCTTTAGGCAGCATTGAACATACAGCTAGTGCTTGCTTGCTTTATTCATGTGAGTGCAGAGCTTGCTGGTCATTTACCGGCGTGACTGCTCGCCCCCAGTTCATTCTGTGCTCTCACGCTTCCCTGTGCCCTCAGGCCATTCAGCTTAACTCTCAGCAAGGCGCCAGCTCACAATATTTCATTTTCGGTCCTCAGTGTCATCAAGATGGAAGCCACCACAGAGAAGATAACACCTCTCAAGCATGTGGTAAACACAGTCCAGTGGCTGGCATTGGATATGTCCATCCAACGCCAAACGAGACTCCATTAGAGAATTATGGTCATTAACATGACAGCTCATCCACAGCAGGGACTAAGCTGAAGCCTTCCGAAGCTAAACACATGCACTCCAGCAGGACAGCCAAGCTCTGCACTAGGGTGCTGTGAAAGCGCTATCTTCTCTGGACCGGGTACCAAGGTAGAAATAAGAAGGAAGAATTTGCTTTTCAGGTTTAGACCCAAACAGAAGAAACTGTTCAGAAAAACTGGTACAAGGAATGTGTTATTCATCCTAAATGTTTCCAGATAAAATAAAGACCCTAAGTAGCATTTGTGCTTCTAGAGAGAACTGTTGGAGGAAAAGCTGGCCATCGTGAGCATCCCATGTATGCAAATACCCCAAAACTGTCAGCAACAGCACTCAAAGCAGATACTGACTTTTTCATATGTATGTATGTGCTCTGCCTGTGTGATTGGTTAACACCAGAAATGGTAGGGTGTTTGGGAACACTGTGTCTTGGAGAGGAGAGAAATTTTATGACCTTCTAAATCAACTGTCTCAAGTGGCAATGATTCATTGATGCCAGTAGACGCAACAGCAAGGAATCCACCGTATTAACACAGGCATTTTTCATTTATTGATTTCATGAAACAAATGCTAAGCAAGGCATGCAATTGCCAGACAAGGAAAAAACATAATTATCAATGGATGCAAGGGAACAATCTTGGGAGAAAAATGACAATAGGTTGAACAGCGAAGCTTGCAGAGGTTATAGCAAAGTTCTGTGACCAAGAGATCATCTTTCCACCACATGTTTGCACAGCTTCTAGCTCAGCGGGAGTTTTGATCTATGACTTTGCCCCCTAAGCTGTAACCCATATAGCAGTGCTAACAACATATGTCATCTGTAAATTAGTCTCCAGCTCTCAGCAGCATAGTAGATAACCTTATCTAGTGTCTTCTTATTCTGTGCTTCAAACATCCTTCAGTATGTTACATTAACAGTAGACTTCATTCCTTTGCTGGAGGCTGTGAGCCAAAAGACGAAAGGAATTAAGAAAATAAAGCATGCATAAACAAAAAAAAAGCAAAAAACCACTACATTCCTCAAGGCATCTATGCTTCAGAAGGACCAATGGTCACATGGTTTATTAAAGATGATTCTGAATTATGCAGTAAAAACCTCACCATAGAGTCAACCAAAGCATCACTTAACTAGGCAGTTGCACAAAAGTACTTGTCCACAACTTTTTCTGGGTGTTTTTTCTTACCATGTGTGCTCTAGGCACATGTGTGCACACAGTTTCAAGTAGAAGAGTACTCTTCCTGAATTCAATATAATGCCTAAATACAGATGTTCTTCAGAGTTTTGCTGGATGTGCCCTTGGATTTTCCCCCAAGAAGGACATCTCCTTTTAACCAGTTCTTTCTTAAAAAAAGAGGTCAGCGTCAGGTGGTGATCTCTGACACAGCTGGAACTCCTTCGTGTATTGCACTGAAAACTCAAGCAATTTATACAGCAGTTCTATATGAAGACTCTCTCAGCATCAGCAGTCTAATCTAAAATTAGCTTGTATTTCTTCCAAGAATGTAATTGTCACACCTACTGTTTAATATCAGCTTAAGCAGCAGAACAATCTGAAGGGGGAAGAAATATCCTCATTTACATTAGCCTTATCCTACTTTTTAAGTATCTGCTTTCTCATTACTAGAATCATTTGCTAAGAAATTATGGTATGTTCAAAACTGTCCAAAACACTTATGAAAACTTAGTCCCTTCCCAGCACTGCCTTTAAGCAAAACCAGCTGCAAAATCCATCACAAGTCTTGTAATGTTTTGATCTCTGAGTGCAGCCGTTTTTCTGTATCACTCCAGCATCAGACACTGGCACCTCTCTGGCTTCTTTGTCTGCTTAAGACAGGACCTACCCACCTCCTGGCGCTTCCTTTGCTCTGCTGTCCCTTGGGGCAGTTGATAGTGGAGGGAGCACCAAGAAAGACTGTCCTTGAGCTCGCTCTCATGAGGTGCTGTGATCCTCACGGGCTTTGCTTGGGCAGCAGAGGCGGGATGCCCATCACTGGGGCTGGTTGCAGAGGCATCTCTCATGGTTTGGTGTCACTTTTGCTCATCTGAGCTGCGTCCAGCCCACAATTGCCTGTTGTCTTTCCTTCCTGTGGTCAGAACTCATAAAATAAATACAGTTAAATAAATGAAAAGCTTGATAAATAAATGTTCAATAAATAAAGAAGATAGATAAATAAATAAATGTGTTAAATAAATAAAGCTAAAAAAGGAACAGAGTAGAATGTCATTCAGTTTAACAGCAGCTCTGGCCTATTAGCTCCATTTCAGGGCAGAAGCCATGTCCTAAGCAAGGGTCAGACTGTGATAGTTTTAATCATGTTACTGCATATGTTGTCCTGCTCCTAACACTAGCTGCCAAGGGGGGTGCAAGAAAAAAATAGAACTTGACTTTTTTCATAGGTCTATCTTCAGTAAGCAAAACCAAAAGAATGCATAAAAGAGTAAACATACATCTATGTCTTCTCTCATCTCCCGTCTTGCACAATTTTTCCTCCATAGTCACGTGCCGGATGTTTGCATTGCAGCAAACCCTGACTTATAACAATTGCCACTGCCCAGGTCTGTCTCTCACATGAGAAAAACAGGTAAGTGCTGGATATGCAATTTTTTCCCATGTATTTTTTGCTCTGACATGGCCAGAAGATATAGGTCTGTCCTCGGTCAGTGCTCTCTGTGTTTGGAAAGTGCCTGTGTTGGTCCACAGACCCAGCTGGTGAAAACAAAGAAAAATGTGAAAAACACAATTCAACGTGCACTGACGTTCAGACTCCAGACCCAGTACTGGTTTGTTTTCTGTTTAAGATTTGAATTCTTCTAATACAGTGCCTGTGTGTGCGTACGTGTGTGTGTGTGGTTTGGCTTCAATATTTCCTGGAGGAATGTGTCTGCACAGCTAAACAAAATACCTCCCTGGGGGCAGCTTGTGCTTTACAGTTGCTGCAGCACAGAAAGAAAATCAGATTTTACAAAGACAGAAATGGAGTACATCCTGCCAGCGTATAAGAAAAGCTTCATGCTTGACATCATTAATGGTCAAATTATAACATCAAAAAATAATATTTTACTCCAGTGCCTTGGAGCCTTAAAACCTTGCCTATCTCTTTGGGGAAAGAATTAGAAACAAATACAATAAAATAATCAATATTTTCTAGCTATAAAAGGACTACAACCAGGCACCTTTTCCAATTCTCTCTATAAACATGTTCCACAGGCTTTGTAAGTCGCGCTTTTCTCCTGAGGCTTGGTCTGTTAACAAAGAGGTGTATTAAATACAGATGAACAAAAAGATCAGCTCAGAGCTTTTCCTCATGCTTGCAAATGTTGATTCCTCTACAGGGCTACTCAAGCCTGACACTGGGTCTCTCAATGAGGACTCAGTATCCTCAGAGAGCAACAAATACATTTAGCCTTTTCCTAGCAAGTTCAACACTCGATAGCAAGGCTTAGAAAATGCCTCTCACTAAAGTTTTTTTTTTGTTCCAACTCCTATCAAAGTATGACGCTAACCAGAGGTGGTTTATTGGCATCAAAAACTGACTCGCTATGTTTGGAAATGTAACTTTTCTTTGAAAAGTATGTGTAAAGCGGAATCAAAGAGTCTGCTTTGATCACTTTGATACTTTCCTGAATGTTGTTCGGTTTCTTTGACTCTTTTCGCTCCATTTCTCTTTGGTGTCAGAGGGAAAATGGTGTGGACAATGCTATCATTCTCCGTCCGGCACATTGTTTTATTACAGAAGTTCATGTACCTAAATTATGCGATAGGAAGAATTGAAACTGTGCCTCTTTGATGTGAACAAAGTTGATGCCAACCCTTTTTGTTTGTATACAATTAATGAATAAAACGTGTTGATGTTCTGAGTGCGGCTCATAGCGTGGCAGCTGCTGTGCTGCCTGTACATGTGCTTTTCACATTCCCCAGGAGCAAACCCAGCCTTTCTGAGAGCGCCCCATAGCTGTGTAGTACTGCTCGCACAGCAGTTTTAATGCTGTATTCAGACTGGGGTCCAGTGGGGCAGCTCTGCTTCTCTGGTCAATGCATCACCACGTCCTCTGGGCTGGACACCAGGCCTCCAGCCTCTATTGCAGGCAGCTGTAGGCTCTCTCCTAGAAAGCCATGGACCATCGCCCTGTGCGTCTGCAGCTTCCAGTTCTCTCATCAGTCAAAGCGAGGGCTGCTGGTCAGCAATCAAGGCAGTGCACAATCCAAAGGGAAGCACAGAAGTGGAGTTTCCAGCTTGCCTGAGCTCTGCAGTCTTTGTCTACCTGGATTTCGAACTTTCTGAGTGACTGGGATGTGCGTGTGTAGAGAAATTGTCTAGAGGACCACTTCCCTTTCCATCCCTGTGACAGAACTTCCCAGTGACAGCTATGGGAAAAAGGGTTGTGAATAAAGGAGGCTGAGAAGGGGCTGGAGCCCCCTGAGCCTCAGAGCAGACAGCCAGCTTTGCCAGGAGAGTGGGACAAGGACCCAGCTGCTGGAAAAGTAACTAGGGCAGCAAGGGAAGGGAAGTAGAATGCCCACGTTGTCCCATCTCTCCTGTTCACTGAATATTCTCGCTGTTCTTTCTGCACCCCATGCAGTCTGAATTCATCCTCCTCAACCATGGGTGACCAAAAGTGTACGTAATACGCCAGACGAGCAGACTCCTGCTTTTACAGCGGTGTCAAATCTCCTTGTCCCTGCTGGCTATAACTCCTTTGACACATCCTAAGATTGTATTCACCTTTTTCATGGCAATTCTGACTAGAGGCTAATATTTATCCCATGATTAACAAGAAAATATGTATTAATAAACTTAGCACATTTTTTTGCATCCTCTATCATTGCTATATTACCTCTCGCATTACACTAGAAATTCTATGCAAAAACTCATAGCCAAACACATAATACTATTGGATTAATTATTTGCATTAATCAAGTCTCTAGTGATCTTTGTTTCTTTAGGCTGTTCTGATCTCCGATGTTGATACTGGTTCCTAAACTTTGGGTTTAAGTTATGTCAGTGGAAGAGTGTATGGTAATACTTGTCACAAAGATAGATCGTGCTTAATATAGTAAAGATAATGCTTCGGCTGTGTCTGTCTTTGTGTTACCAGGAAGTCATTATTTCATACAAACTTCTTGATTATAAGGCAGATGATTAATATATTAACTCCGAATAATTTAAGGTAAACAGACAGGGTTTTCATTTAGCATTTACCCAAGGTTACTGGGGAACTGGGCAGCCTCTTTCCCTCTTGTGCACTCACACATGCTTTTATCCTTTTTGGGCTATTTATTTGAGGAACAATGTTTTAACAAAGAACATTTAAATTGCCTCTGCAAACTTTAGCATGACTTAACTCTTGTATACTCTATGTATATGTATATCAGAAGGACACTTTACATTTCAAAAGCAACACGCTTCTCACAGTTTTTTGAAGGCGGCTTCTTATTTCAAGAGGGCTTCTCATTTGCAAGGGTAGCCTCAGCTCCCAGCAAGAGAGATCACGGCAGTGGCTCACTAGCTCTCATTGCTGATAAGATTGCTTTTTGCCCCAAATGCAGTTTGCCTGGTTTTTCAGCTTGGGAAACTTCTTTAAATTCGCCAGTGACTTTGCCAGCTAGACAACACAGCATCAGAGTGTGAATCACACCATTTCAATGGGCTGATTGTGAAATAAATATGAACAGGAACAGCAGGGGGCTGGCTTTTCTTTAGCAGTCACAGTTTCCTTTTCACTATATGCCCTTAAAATGCCCAGGCAGCCTATTAGCAAAGGGGAAGATTGATAGAATCACATTTACATTTTAAATCAAGCCAAGTTCTCACTTCCCCAGCCACAACCCTTCTAAAACATCAAACAAACAAACAAACAAAACAAAACAAAACAAGAAAAGCTGCAGCCAAACAGAAAAGGAGGAAAATAAATGTTCATTTGATTAGCCTTCTAATGGAAATCAGCTTAATGATCCAAAGTTAAAAGTATAGATGTTAGAGACCTTGGCTTGTTCCACATGAGAAAGGCGTAACATAGAAACTGAGGTGATTCTTCACTCAAAATACTTCTCCTCATGCCATCCTTCGGTGCTTTCCTCAGTACATTACCCAGCTGCAATGTTGTCTCAGTTTTGTGCCATTATTTCTCTTTCCTTTTGGGAGTAACTATAAGGGTAAAACAAAACTTTTGAAAAACAAGAAAGTAGACCTGGTGTTGCTGGGAAAGTTCCCTAAGCCGCCCTTGGATCTGACTTGCCTTGCACCCAGCTGGTGGCCATCAATACCCATGCCAAGGTGGGCTGTGGATTAACGTGCCACTGGGGACTCACTGGGAAGCTGCCTGAGAACCAGCTGGGCAGGCAGGAGGGGGCCCTTTTGGCACCTCATCCTTGCACATGTTCTCAAAACTACCTGTTGAACACTATCTATGGCTAGCCAGATGGATGGGGGCAACATGCCACTGCTCTGCCTCTGCTGAGATGGGAGGGCAACTTCCTGATGTAGACAAGACCCCGCTGCGAGCCATGGCCTTATTCCTATAGACCGCTATCAACTATACCATGCATGTATACAGCTACATTTCACGTATCTTCAGCTAATTCTTTTCTTAGTCACCTGACTCAAATAGAAACTAAAAACATACTTGTAGGGACACTTAGTCTCCTGGGAATTCATTACATGTGTGTCAGAAGCAGATTCTTTTTCCTTTTTTATTTTTGTCAAAAAGGATTTAAAACAGAAAAGTTGCAATGAAGAACGAAGTTTAGGTTTAAATGACAATTACATCTAAAACATGGTCTGTTATTGACACCAGTTTCTGACATACTCAGATATTTATTTTTCCTTTGTTTCAAGGCAAGTTGACAGAACAAAAATATAATTATTAAATTTATTGATTTTCTTAAACTGAATGAAACTCCACTTATTTTCATCACTTCTGAATTTTACCTAGTAGAGCAGATCATCCACTATTCCACCCTAGTTTATACATTTTTTTGTGTGTGTTCCGTAGAAGAGTACTTACACCTGTGGAATGCACTTGTCACATTGATTTGGTTTTGCAGGACTGGCAAAGACAGCTTTGAATCTGTGTTGTGTCTCCAACAGACATGACTCCAAAAGGTAATGCTCTCTGTGAGAAATAAGAAATAATGCATCTGAGTTACTCTTGCTTTGGCTTCAGGGCTCTTGTGCTGCTAAGGCCAGTGAACTGAACACAAGTTTTAATCTAGAGTGAGAACATGGATCTGCAGGAGTCTGTGACTCGTGTCATTGATTTCAGTGACGGCAGGATTTCTTCCACTATGCTTAAATATAAAACGTGAAGAGCAGTATATAGAAAAGCAAGTAGAACTATGGAGACGTGATGTATTATATGGACCCATACTTTATCGTCTCAGCCAGCTGAGATGAGAATTTATTTTACCTTGAGGTTGTGCTAGCCTGCTGGAAGAACTGTTGTTTGTATCTAGAAATATACACAGCAACATAAGATTTGACATTTGCAGGTTTCTAAGCAAGAATAAACAGAAAATTGAGCGTGCTAGCATGCTAAGCAGCTACTAAAAAGCTCCTGTGCAGGCTGTAGCTCAGCAAAGAAGTCTCTTTGGATTCCTGCTTGGCTTGGACCGGGTTTTCATACAGAGCTGTACTTTCAGTCTCATCCATTTATTTTCTTTTAGTGACATAATGCTTCTGAAAGGTGTGGGAATACCAGTCCTAGAAAATTAAGTCCCTCATCTCCTTGCAGATTAACCACAGCAGAGACAAGAGCTCCTTGGAGGGACAACCTCTGAGAGGTCCCTCTGAGATAGCCCAGACCTTTTATTTTTTCAGCTCTTGAATTCCCCAGTGGGCTTGTATTCGTGACTAATTTGGTAGATGAATACATTTATTTGTATCAACGCTGATACATTCCTAACTGGCTGACATCATTTTTCATCAGGAGTGTAACTGGGGCCGGTGGGAAGCTGACAGCAATGGTGAGACCTGGAGCTATCTGCCACATTTGCCTTTGGAGGGAGAGGGGGAGCGAGGGCAAGGGAGGGCAGGAAAGCGTTAATAACGGGTTCTTACTGATCTTGAGCACTGCTGTAAACCGAAGCAAGGCTCTCTCCCCACAACCCTCTTATTGAGGCCCTGACTTCGGTGTTAATGAAGAATGGTATTACCTTAAGATAACTCACACACGTGAGTGGTCTCGAAGCCCAGACGGAGGGTAGACAAGGCACTTGTGTGCTACCGGGAGGAAAGGAGGGAGCTCTGCCCCAGCCCACTGAAAGCACTGCTGTTATTTCACCGGAGAGGTCTGTGACTTACTCTGAGGTAAATTTGCCTTTTTCTTAGCAAGGCGGTGAAGGCTTAAGACTCTAAATCCTGCATTTACTTCAATCAATAAGCCTTGCAGTCACTGAAAAGACTATCACTGACAGGGCTAAAACTGCGTAATCTCCCGTCTCCCTGGTGTTGATGGCTGCGTTCCCACAGCGTCCGTGGGAAATACCATAATCCCCATTACACAGACAGCAGCCAAGACACAGGCAAGCCGGGCTACGTCTGCGCGGCAGCGACAGACACTCATGCGAATGTCTCCGAGCCATCCCGGGCACTGCTGAGCCCAATTTACCTCAGGGGACTCAGGAGCCTGCTGCCCAAGCCCCTGTCCCACTGCGAAGGGATGCTGGACACACCACCCACGGAGAGGGCTGGTAAACACAGACAGCGTCAGTGATTTGGTCACTGGTCTGAGGCAGCACAAAGAAATTATTCCTGTTCCTCAGCCCTGCTGGGCTGTCCTGTCTCTGTCCTGGACCACAGGGCTCCCCATTTCCATATGTTTTCCTGCAGGGAAAGTGCCCAGTCCCAGGTTCATGCTGGCAAGACCTCCAGATTTCAGAACATCTTGTTTCTTTTTCTGTCCCAGATGGCTTAGCTGCTTCTATACCCGTTTTATCTAAGAACAGGCTTTTGAGCAGTAACATCTGTTTCCTCAATATATATGTAAATTTTTAAAAATACCAACAGCAGTGTAGAAAAAAGAAGTCCATACCACAAGCAAAGAGTACTTTTGCTCAACTCTCTCACAGGGACACTGCCTTGTAACACCAGCCCGGTGGCAGGTCCTGCCTGCCTGCCATGTCCATTGCCCACAGCTTGGCCAAGCCATGCAGATCACCAGCTGAGACTTACCGCTGGCGTGAAAGAGAAAAGGAGACACATTGGATTACCCCAGCTTCAAAAACGGGCACCCTTTGCTGCCGTACCCACCTTCCCTTCTGTACTGGGGTAGCTGGCAGCGTTGTGTACCAGCATCCCCGAGACACACAACCCCTACCCCAAAATTCAGTGCGGATGTCTACAAAAAGGCCCAACAAGGTGCACTGTTGCACAGTGAGGAAAAACAGGACAAGGAGACAACATCTTAACCAAAAAGCCAGGCTTTCCAAACAGCCTGTGAACACCTCCTTTGTGCTGAGATGGAAGCCTGCAGGGCAGTTTAGCTCTGCTCTAACACAAGAAGTGGCACCTTTGCCACAACAGCCAGATGAGTCACCAGGTTTTGAGTCGCGTCTTAAATACACAGGGCTTTCTCTGTAAAGTACAGTTTTACTTTTCCTATTTTTCAATATAATCAGAAACTCATTTCATGAGGTGTCTCATGGCAGCCCCCAACTATTTTAAAATAAATATTTTCATTAAACAAGTGGATTTTGGTATTAGGAAGTCAGCAACTTGAAAGGGCTTTTGTCAAAATTTGGTGGAGGCCCTGGCAGACTGTTCAAACATGGGAGGAATTTCTGCCTTCATAGTGAGTACTTTGACTTTTAGAAAAATATTATTGTTTGAGTTTTCAGTAACTTGGAAGCAAAAGGACAACATAGCTCAAATTTTTTTAAAAAAAATATATACACAGTTATGTCATGATAGGCTTCTAATTTTCCTCTCAGCCCATGTGTCTGCTTTTGCTATGGAATATTCCTTATAAAAGAGTAAATAAATGAATGTAAACAGCAGTCAGGCCTGCAGTGGCACCACCAGCCTCAAGAGTTGATGCAAAGCTCAGAGATTTTGTGTCCTGAGCCCTCGGAACCCTCATATGCCCACTGAATTGAGGAGTACAGTAAAGATGTGTCTGTGGTGGAGATGTCCACGTCATGATGATTGTCACAGATAAGGTGGTATTGACTGACTTCTGCCGTGCTCCCTTCTAATGCCAGCCTGAGTATTGTCTCACTGACTGGGAGGGCTGTAAATAGCAGCTTCTCCATAGAGGAAATCCTTAGGCGAGTTTTGACTCTGACATATTTTGATCTTTGCCCCTTCCCCTCCTGTAGCTCTGAAGACTATTTCCATGTCCGTTTTGAATATTGCCTCTAAGATGCTATTAGCCTTTGTGAAGAACTGCTTGTGTCTCCCTGTTAGAGACCTTCTCTGCCCAAGGGAGGGTGTGCACCAGAATTAGTAAGTGGCTTTGCATAAGTGACTGCATAAAAACAGTCCCTGAAAGGAGAGTCTGCAGTTTCATGGGCTTCAGTAACTGTGTATTTGGTTCAGAGTTGTGCCAGGTGCCTTAGACAGAAAGGACTTCCAGTGCTTGGTGTCACTAACAAGTTCTTCTAACGTCACCAGTGAGCTTCTTAGAGAAAAAGAAGTTACTTGCTCACATCTAGACCAAGGATAATCTTGCTGATAAACTACAAATAGAAAACAACTGAGAAGTGAGTATTTGTCCTTTTTGAACTGAGTTGCATATTCTGCATGCTGAGATGTGCAGAAGTGCTGATGAGCCAGTAGGCGTTGGAAAATATCCATCTGGGTTAGAGTCAACTATGCATGTAATCTGGCTCAGGGAGCAGTAGATTTAGGTGAGGAAATTAAACTCCAATCCTCCCTTTTTTTCTGAAAAAGAGAGATCCTTTTTTCCTGATAGAGTAGCTCTTTTTTTTTACTATTTGAGTAGACAGCCATCACAGGTGGCTCTCCTTGAGTTAGTTTATATGAGATCAAAGGCAAACCACAAGGCAGGAATACTGCAACCGAGCAAAAACTTCAGAGCAAATTACTTCAGTAATTTTGCCCCTTCACAAAGCAGAGAGTAATTTTTTTTTATATGGTTAAACATTTTGGTGAGGCCTTTGCTTTGCTCTCTGGGCCAGGAAGAGCTTGGTCACACAGCAAGTCATTGCATTTCCCTGTTCTGCAGAAGAAACTCAATGGGTGGATCGTTTTGCTTCCTGTCGGTGCCAAAGCATCTCTGCAAGTGTGTGAAGCCAAGCAAACCTCACCTCTTAGGACAAGAGCTGCGGGTACGCAGGCTGCATGTGTGGAGCAAGACAGGCTTCTAGTGCAAAGGCACAAACAGTGAGTGGCAGTCTTTTACTCCCCACTTTCCTTTGTCACTACCTCAGAACATGGCCATCCAACCCAACACTCTGCACCTTCAGAAACTGAGAAAGAAATGAATTCCAGGTCTCCCGCTTTTGGGGCAAAAGCTGTAAGTTCTCAGCGCTATGCAAGTGCTGGGCATTTCCTCCTTTGGATGTTTTCTTGGAGCTGAGGGCTGTGACAGCAATAGGTGGCATTCAGCGCTTATGCCAGGCTCCCTCAGAAGTGACCACTGAGTGAGGCTTCTGTGGCATGTGGTTTGCACCTCAACTTGGGAGACAGGGTATTGCATTAGGCTATAGGAAGCTGCATAGTTGCCCCTCTGGCCCTAGGCAACCAATGTATAGCTCAGTTCATAGTGGAATTCCAAAGCAGTGTTGGCGTCTTTAACATTTTCCTGTCCTAAAGAGATATTTTTAAACAGCTTTTAACTGAATATGGTCAGGACACAGGACTTTTGGAGAGTTGTTTTACCTGTGTTTCATACCAGATAAAATGTTTCCATGAGGCCACTTTTGTCACAGTCACTTTGACATCTAACTACCTTTTAGAGCATGACCCATAGTATTTAACTGCAGTTTGAAATGGAGTCATCACTTTAGGCTTAATATAGTTAAAAGACTAAGAAAGAGAATATTGGTCCCACTCAAAAAAAAAAAAGGCAAATGCTTCATTTTGAAGACATCCTTTAGCAGCAGCTGGATTGCTGAATTCTTGCACTGGGAGAGCATTTATGCTGTTTAGAAGACCACTCTTCTGGCAGAGCAACTACATTTTAGCAGCTTAGCAAATGAGAATCTGATAGAAGGATAATATTTCACTCCTACCCTCAGCTACTCTTTACAGTAATGAGATGGTGATTAAGAGTCTATTTCTTTACCGGCAAGGCTCACAGTAAGTAGCATTCTTTCCTTGGACATGCTCTAGATAGCTGTGCTTAGATCTATGATCCAGCTGCTTTGGGCCATCTGAGGTTTTCTGTCATCCTCTGGCCTCTTCATTCACTTGCCTAGGCAGCTCCCTTTCCTGAAAATAAGACCCAGCAACCCATTTGCCAAGCTCAGTCCTGAATTCCCCACAGCCAGCACTCCCAACTTTTCTTTCTTCTCCAAGTATCTTCCACTTTAACCTGCAGGAGCACAGGATGTTACTAAAGGGATCGTTCTTTATGAAGGCAAATAAATGCATAACAAGACAGTAGTATGCAGTTCTCTTCCCCTGTTTCCTCCAGGTGTTTTGGTGGATTTAAGTCAGACTCCTCTGCAACTTATAGAATACTACTTTTTCCCCAAAACTAGTTTTCAAGACCCTGATTTTCTCTCTAAAATAGCTTATGGGAAATCCCTTTCTTTTAGAGGTGTCCGGTCATTTCCCTTTCTTCCACATTCCGATGAAATTTTCTGGTCTACTGCAATGCCAGAAGATTGTAGTATTTTGTCAGATACTTTATTATTTTGGTTAATACCTAGCTAGCATCTGAATTTTAAAGGTGGTGTGGGGATAACTTGTGAAATGACCAGGTCTTTGTTCAGAAGTACCTCTATTTTACAGGACAATTAACATGTAAGAGCAACGTATGTTCAGCCTCACACCTGCATCCCAGTATCTGGATTTCTCAGCTCTGTCTGGCATCTAATAAAAGAACAGAGCCTCATAAATTCAACTCAGAAAGCAAAATAATTTTTATACATTTATGACAGCCATATAGAGATATATTCATTCTATTTGAGACCACAAATGTGTAAATACACAGGTGTCCCCAAGCAGCCATAACAAGCACTATAGTTTTCGTTAAGAAACTGTGAGCATCTACATAGGTTGAAAGAGAAAATGATAGTAGACCTGTGAGGTTCCTCTACAGCGGTAACTTTTCAGACCTGCTAAGGATGATCAGCAAGTCTGAATGGTACTGCCAACACAGGACACCAGTCTCAGAAGGAATTCTTTCTATCTGCAGCCTATGTAGTCCCACAGTTGTACATTGTGTTCTCAAGAAAGAGGCGTATGTGCCAAAGCACATACAGGATCAGGGCCTACAACACTTCGGTAACCCTGTGCTGTTTCTTACACATATTTCTATTGCTTGAGATGCTCACTAGGTTGTTTTCTTTCTGGAATGAAAAGTGCCAGTAGTGTTTGTTTTTGTTACCCTCATTCCCTCCTTTCCCTGCTCCAGCAGGAAAGCGCCAGCAGCTCTGCCTCATAGGTTGGCAGGAAATTTAAAACAGGAGCAAGCTGCTGCTCGGACCACCCCCAGGCTTTTTTTTTTCCCCACTGATGCAGGAGACTATTTAATTGGGGGCTGACTTGTCAAACTCACTCGCTGACGCTTACCAGTAGCTGCCTAACCACTAACGGTGATTTTTTTCCTCCCTGCCTCCTCCTTCGGACAAGCTCCCTGCAATGAAGATGCTTCTGAGCCTGGTTGCTCTGCTCTCTGCTGCCCTGTTAGCCAACGCGGCCCCTCCAACTTGCTACTCGAGGGTGTTGTCTCTGAGCAAAGAAATCACGGAGTCTTTTAAGGAGTTACAGACCTCCAAAGCTGAGGTGAGTCTACCTAAAACTGCTTCTGCAAAGACGCTGTGGGTTGCTTGCTTTTCACACAAGTTTCTCTCCCAGCAAAATTGCAATCAGTCTTTCTTCTTTCCTGCAGGACTCATGTGTGGAGATGCTGCCCCGGCTGTACTTGGACATACATGTAAGTTTTCACACTTCTTTCTTCTTTCTGAGCAGTAAAAGCAGCTAATGAAAAGAGAGATTACTCTTACTCTTAAGACTGTACTCTGGAAGAGTGGTTTGAAACAACTTTTTAAAAGCTTAATTAACTAGAGAGATGAGTGACCAAAAACCAAAAAATCTCATTTTGAACCTTATTAAAACCCCTATGGAGCTTATGAGATTTTACTTCTTTAAAAATTCAAAGATGAGGAAATCAATATTTTGAAGTTATTACCATGTGTAAATTATTAATTTATTGTGATAGAGCCTTTTCAGAAGATAAATATGTGCAACAAAACTTTGAATAATAGTTTTGAAGAAGAAATGGAGAATAAAGTTTCTTCACTTAATAAATCTACTTCATTTTATATCATAAGTGGCTTCTGGCACTGCGGTTTTAATAAAAAGAAGTGTAGGAATATCTCGCTGGCTTTTCCTGTTTTAAAAAGCCACTTGTTGAATCCAGAAAGAAAAAGTATGCCTGAGGATATGGAAGTGTGACACTGAGAAAAGGCAGCAGTAGTCATCTCACAGCAAAGACCAAATAGCCTCCTGCACACATAATTTGTGTCACAGTGTTCTGCCTTGGGATATCTGACACATTTTGCTTCTTTTCCCAGTGCTTCACTGGGTAACTAAAAAGTAGATAATAGCAGACAAAGCAAGAGATGTCTGACACATTTTGCCAGAGCAACTACACCAAGCCGTGCAAGTCAGGACCCTCCGGACCTCAATTCCAGAGCTGCCAGTGCCTCACTTCATTGCAAAGACCAAGCAATGAGTCCAGTGCCTCAGTTTCCTGTGCTCTAAAGAAAGAGCTGGGATATTTATTTACCCGCTTCACAAGGATGTTGTGAAATTCTTGTTGGCTGTGCTTTGTGTTGATAATGCAAAGTCTGAGGTAAAAATTGATCTGAAAAAGAATTTAGTTGGTGCTCACAGTGGTGCCTGTTGTACAGGAACAGAGAAATCATGTCTGTGAGATCTTGATTATATGTTCACCAGCTAAATCAAGTGCTTTCTTAAAAGGAAGACAGTGCTCCTATTCTGTAGGTAACTGCATCTACTACAGGAGCAGATTTGATTGTATTGTCACTGCTATCTCCTAAAGCATGTGGGAAAGAAGCTGGCAGGCCAAAACTGCACCTATGCACTTTTCCAAGCACTTATTTGGACCAGACATCTCTATTATGAAATATTGATGGTGAATTTTCCTAACTGAAGGTTACATATATTACACCTACATAGAGGCAGGAATTCAAGGTTCCCACAGAGGCAGTAAGAATTTTGTAAGTGGTGGACAAGAAACATAAATCTGTTCTTGTGGAGGGTTACACATACCTCTTTTGCGTGCTTTGCAGAATTACTGCATCTTGGCAAAACTCCGTGATTTTGTGGCCTACCCCAGATGTGAGAGAGTGCTTGAAGTGAGCGAGCTGAAGGAAAAAGCCCGGAGCCTGTACACCATCATGATCTCCTACTGCAGAAGGGTAGGTGAAGATGCACCAAGAGGGACAGAGCCTCTGCTTTTAGTCCTCTCTGTCTCCACCCTGTCCCCCGACCAACAGAACGGGATCAGAGCCTGAGCTTCTCAACATTGTGATATCTTCTGCCTTTCTCATTATAAGTGTTTGCTTTCTCTTTTGTTTCTCCAGGACTTGGTGTTCCTCACTGATGACTGTAGCGCCCTGGAAAATCCTGTTCTGCCTCCCATTGATCCCTCCATCACTGAGAGCTAAAATGGAGTCCACCCAAAAGTTGTACCTGGGAAATTTTCAAGGAGACGAAGAGTCATAATACATATATGCAGTCAACTACAATGTTAACAACTAAGATCTTTCTCATGCACACTAGCAATATTATCTCAGACCTACCCATTTTTCTCCGCCTTGGCAGGAAATGAACTGCATGCCTTGCATACCTACTGAGCTGCTAGGGAAACTACAGTTAGAAAGCATTTTTTTATTTGGCAAAGTACGGTATTTCAGCTTAGCCAAATGTATAAAGTGTGTTTTGTTTAAACATTAGATACTAGATTTTTTTTTACTTTTTTATGAATAACTCAATTCATAAAAAGAAAATATATTATGATCAATATTCTACCCTGACTTAGCAGTTCTTCTATTATTAAATGGGCATGGAAAGAACCATATTTGTTCTTCTTAAAGTGTTTGATAGGAGAAGAGTAACTCTGTACTGGTGGATGTGTCTCTACCTGTATAACTCATATATATATGCTGATAGATTTTGATGTCAGACTTGTAAGAATAGAGGTGAAAGTAACCTCTCTCTGTGGAAAACTCAATAAAAACAGCCTTCTAACCCAAGATGCCTGTGTTACATCATGTCTTTCAAGATCAACCCAAAAGGTGTCATTCTTATAAACTTACTTTTCACAGTCACTTGCAAGTTGTTTTTCACAGCATAAGACATGTTTAACTTTGTTTCCATAGCAATGCAAACTTTGCTGTGTTTGCATGATTTGACAATGTGTAAGTTTCTACTGGGAGAATTTTTCTGTACTGCAAACAATTTCCTTAATGAAATTAGTGGATTTTTTTTTTTTAACATGGTTTCTGTGTTGTGAGAATGTAAGTGAGGCAGTGGCTCAGAAAGGCTATTGAAGGTTTTGACAGATTGTTGAAACACAGCCCATACACTGAGATACTGAGATTAATAAAATTTCCAGATAATAGTTCCGTAGTCATGGGTCCCTCCAATATCTGCAGGACATAAGACTTTCACATCAAGCAGCTCTTTGGTGCCAAGAATAGAAAGGATATTCCCCATATTATTGGAAGTAGCTGCTATTACCCCAGAGAGTCCCCTTCTTCCCTCTGTGCAAGTGACTCCACTCTCTCCTGCATAGTGTTTGCTGGTCATTCATCTGCAGCATTGATAACCCTGGTGACTTGGTCAGTGGTCTCACCACATTTTGTAAAATCCCCTTCTTCTCTAATCATGGGGTTATGTGACAATCGCAGCTTCTCTATCATCCTGTCATCCCAGTGAATATCTGATGGCATAAACCAAAATGATTGATGACTGTTATGGAAATAAGTGAATCATAACATTAATTGAAAGGAAATAAAAATGTGCAGGGGGAAAAACAAGTTTTTTCTTTATTTTGGAATTACTTTGTCATGTAGAAACTACTAATCTGATTTTGGCTACAGAAAATTTGACTGTCCCATTGAAACACAGAATAAGGGTGGAAAAACTCTGAACCCAGGAGAGATACAGAGCGGGGAGGGTAAACAAGTGCTTTTCTTTCCAGTTTGTTCCCATTCTAAGTGTACATTCAAGGAATGTTCCTGTCAGACTTTGTACTTCTCTCCTGAAGATGAGGTTCTCATGTGCTAACCCTGCTAATCTTCTAGATGATCCATTCTGTCCACAGACAGCTCAGAAGGGTTCTACTCAGGTGTTTCTGTGGGCAGCTGGTAGAGACAGTAACAGCTCATCAATCTGACCTAGTGCCTGTCTAAACCCAAAAACACGCTGCAGCTCAGACAGTCTTACTATCAGAAAAACCATTGCTTTGTTTGCCTTTTAGGATCCTCTTCTCTCCAAGCCAGCAGCCTCTGTACAAGATTCTACACAATCTAGAGATACCAAAACCATTTTTTCTGCATCACCTGGACATACACAAGGCCAATTCCTTCACCAGCAGCCATATCCTGGAAGAAGGGCACCTATTAGCATGCTGGCAGAGAGCCTGATACCCACATAGGTTGTGTGTAAGCACTGGCAGCTGCCTGGATCAAGGAGAAATGCAGGTGGAGTTGAACCATTTCCGTCAGACTTTACATTCAAGTTTTTCCTCCCTCTAACCAGGGGCTCAGTCACCACCTGGGGAAGCAAGTAGCGCTGGGGTAACATCAAGGCCTACGCACTTCCATACAAGTACCAAAACCACATCATAGTCCTACTTTTCATACCTTTATACAAGGACAGCTGTGGATGTTCCTTGCAAAAAAGTGTGGTATGGTTGCCACAGGCCATGGTGTTTGCAGAGTTAACCCAGGGACTGGGTGGCACACCTGCTTGGAAGCTGACAGTAGAAGCTGTTAATTTTTGGTTGGTTTTTCCACTTCCAGATGTCATGGGGTTTAAACATAGGCCTGTTGTAAAGCTTGCGTTGTGACTTGGCAAGCAAACTGCAGAGCAAGACACGTTTCCTTTCCTGCAGAAGCCCATGCAACCCTGTCTCTAGAGCTGGACCTGGGGTAAAGTCTGTGCAGGTAACTGTGGCACTTCTGCCCCTGCTTCTTTCCTGTCACATGGACACACACTTTCTGAAATGGGGTATTTGATGAGGATTTTCTCATGCATCTTCTCATAACTCCTCTTCATCCTACTTTATTGAAGTAACTTACTGAAGTCCGTTTTGATGGAACTCGTGATCCTAACTCCAGACTTCTCCCATAATATTCCCATTCTTTCAACCACCTTCCAAATATGCTTTCTCTTGCTTTCGACTGATTACATTTGCAAAGAAAATGTAGCCTAATCTCTTTAGGAAAAAATATCCTGCAAGAAGTCTTTGGAAGCAGAGTAGAAATCATTACTCTAATTGCATTGTTTTAGTTAGTCACTTTATCCTTTTCACAACTGACAAAGACACTCTCTGTCTGCAATACGCTCTTAGTGTGGTTACTTACTCAGTTCTGTACTGTTACATCCTACTTCTGCAGACTATAGGGACTATACCTACCTGAATGGACTTTAAAAGCCAATCCTCCATTTGCAGATGCTGTATATTTTATTCCCAGAATCAGATTTGTCTGGTCCTTGGTGTGCTTTTACACCAAGTATATTCCCTATGGCTTATAAGCTGTGACTCTCTTCACATCTCGTATGTCATTTTTAATGGAAAGTGTGCTGAAAGCAAAGCTATGCTTTTGCAGTTCACAGTAACCTGCCGTCACTCAGACTGTCTTAATGAGATTTGTGATTAGATGAACCCTTTTTATGAACAGCATCTTTTTCTAGGTTGTCACAGTCCAGGGGAAAAAAAAAATGATAAAGAGATCTAATCCACTTGCAATTTGCCAAGAAATCATCCGCTTTTCCCTTTCAGTAAGACAGTAAATTTACTAACATTTTATTTTATCATTATACTAGGTATATAAGGAGCAGTGGAGCCATTCATGCAGCTGAGCATTTGTTTCTGCAACACAGCAGCCCATGCTCGTTAGGGCCCCAGCCAACAGGGAGACCGTGAAGGGTTTAAGAAGGACATATTTGTTGTAATTTGTCAACTGGCATCTTGCCTAGTTATTGCAGAATATTACTAAAAGCACATCATTAAGAAACTGCACTCTGTTTGTATGACCATTAGGGAAGAAATGTAGAAAAACAAAGCATCTGTTCTGTTTTCTTGCCTGTTGAAGGAGGTTTGTTGGAAGGAACAGTCAATCCTAGGACTAGGTTTTCTTTTGCAGACTTCTCTTTCTGAAAGAAGCCTCACTAAAGACCAGTCGTGGGACTGCTAGACCCTACCTCATATTATCATATGGGATCCCAAGGTAGTCAAAACGGTAGGGACTGTCTCAGCAAAATTATTCAAAGAGATCAATTTCCAATTTTGCCAAAAAGTTACTTTATGGATTCTACTAGAACCGGATCCTTTCCCATCTCTTTTGTTCCAGTCTCAGTCACATGGACTTTCCTTAAGTAGGCACTCTGCTCACTTAGCTCCTCATACACTGTTTTTTTCATGAAGCCAGGCTAGGGACAAGGGCTGGCAAATTTCTAATCCCCAGCCACTACCCCAAGTCAGGAAAGATAGCAGCCTTCAAACAGATAATTAAATCGTTCAAGGTGATGAGGTTCCACTGGATAACGTGTGACTTGCTACTAATTAATAGGGTACAAATTAAATATGGTCTTATAAAATCCCTTTTTTTTTTAAGCAAAGAAAAAACAGTAATGCAACACTAGGGAGGAATCTGAACTTTTAGATTGTATGCTTTGGAGTGGAGCATTAGTCATCTGTGGGTTGAGATAATGAGATGTTGATGGAGATTTTCCAAAAATTTGCTACAATGATAAGGTCTTGTAAATAATGTTACCTTACAAACATTTAACCACTTTTGGGATTCACACTTTTCTTTTAAACTTGCTATGGCCAGGAACCCTGCGCTGCCCATGATTTTACTGTTAGCCTTACAGAGTGAAAAAAGAAACCAACAGGCTGCGAGGAAGATATTGGTACTTAAGTTAAAATTCAGAGACAATATCTAGAGAAAGGCCATGATCCCATTACTGAAAGATTTTTCACAGTCTACGTTTCCTCAACGTAGGGTAAATGTATATCCTCAGATAAGTAATATAGCAATGAACAGAAAACCAATTAAACTATCTGTCTTTTGAAGACAGATAAATATATACATATATACCCTGAAACCTTGTTCATGTTTGCAGGTCCATAAAGACGATGTGTTCCGACAGATGAGAGGATTTTGAAACCAGAAGATCTAGGGGGGAAGAAAAACCTCTCCAAAGATGCTTTGCAACAGATTGAAATATATTGACATTACTTCATTTATATTCAAACCTTGCAGAAGGAAAAAAGCTGACATCATAGAACAAGAAAGAAGCTTGAGACCTCCTAATGCATCACTTGAGACCAAGAGTAGCCTGGCTATCCCAGGTCATTCCTGATAGAAGTTTGACTGAAAGATTTTAAGAAAAAGTTGGTGACAGAATGCCCACAGCAGTTCTAATCAATCCGTCCCAGACTCTCCTTTTGTTACAAAGTTTTATCTGGTGCTCAATTTGCCCTCTCAAAATTTAAGCCCATTGCTTTATTCAGCACAGAAATGGGGATTGGATTGTTCTTTTTTGTCTTTGCAGCAGATGTTAGCACATTTGAAGGCTTTTGTCTCTCTCTCCCTATTCTCCAAATCCAATTCTTTCAATCTTTCTTCATTGATCAAAGGTCTAGAAAACATGACCCTTCTTGTTGCCTTTCTTCTAGCTCTATCCACTTGGTTCCCACCCTTTTTGAAGCACAGTACTCAAAGTTAAATATAGACATCCAGCTGAGACTTTAGCAATGACAAGTAGTGTAGAAAGAAAGATTTATCAGTAACGTTCTGACAACAGTAGATTACAAATAAAAAATAATCTCCAGGAATCTGGAGACATTGTTACACTTTTTTATTTGAATTTTAAGATGGATGTAGAAAGTTAGAGTATAAGTTGGCCTCACTACTGTATAATGAAGAAAACATTTTGGGGAAAATGAGCAAACAAACAAAGCAACAGATACTGAAATAAAATGGCTGCTCCATTTGCTGTACAGGTAGATATAAAGTCTACTGGAGTCAGTGCCAGTTTTTGAGTAGACTATGCAATGAGGAATCACATTTTTTAAAATTCACACAGACTCTACAAAGTGATCTACACCTTCTCCTTCCCAGGACATTCTCCCAGCTCCAAGGCTGTCAAATCCTGCCAGAACTGAATGTCCTGGTTTCAGGTGGGATAGAATTAACTTTCTTTTTAGTAGCTGCTGTGTTTTGGATTTATAATAAGAAGAATGTTGAATACTGTTGATAACATATTTTTTTAGTTGTTGCTAAGTGTTATTTATATTACTCAAGGATTTTTTCATAGACACCAACGTGAGTATATAAATGGGGATTGGCAGGGGGTTCCACGGTCGCTGCTTGGGATAGGCTGGGCTAATCAATCACTGAGTGGTGACAGCGAGTTGTGTTGTATCACTTTACTTTGTATATTCTTTTACCATTAGTAGTACTATTATTGTTATTTTCCTCTTCTGTTACTGTTCTCTTAAACTGTCTTTATCTCAATCCTTGAGGGTTTTTTCTTTCCTCTCCTTTTCTCCCTCTCCTCCTTACCCTACAGGGGGTGGGAGGAGTGAGGGAGCAGCTGTGTGTTCCTTGTTGCTGGCTGAGGTCAAAGCACGACACTGAGCCATGGCACAACTGAGGACGTCAGGTGACTTTTAGACCCCTACATTAAATGCCTTTATGCCTTTCTCTGTCACTCTCTGACATGAAACAGTTCATGTCCTAACTACTAAACTCTTGCCTTCCTAACCTGGGTGGCTGCAGACAGGTTGCCTTTTGGAAATGGTCTCTGGTCCACACTATCTCCCAGACCACGTCTGAAACTTGTTTGGAAGAGTGGCATCTGCCCCAGGTCAAAACTGTGCACAGAACTGTTATAGCAATTTCCAGGTATAGCCAGGCATGTTTCAATACCTGGAAATGTTTCTAACACTGAGCAAATAAATAGAAGACTGATTTTGGAGCACAGCGGTTCAGTTGTTCTCCTGGGAGACGAACCATGCTTTCCAGTTTGTTAACACATTTCATATTATTATAGAATCAAAACACAAACCCTGAAGTAGTCCAGGGAACAGACCCCAAACCTGCCCAGTTTCCATATGACTTTCCCATGCAATAAGTACTGGGTAAATGACTCAGAAAGGTTTTATTCCTATTGAGAGAGAAAGGGAAGCAAGAACATAATTTTTAGTAAACCAAGGTCAGACAGAAACACTTGGAATGACCTAGGAAGGGAAAAAGTGTTATTTGGAGATCACAACTTTGTTTGTTTGTTTTCCACTGTTTCATACAGAGGAAGCTTTTTCTGCAGTTGCAGAACTTAAGCTATTTTTCTCCACTGTGAGTTCTCTGAGGTGCAGTAAGTGCTTGGCTGTTGCTGCTTTCTTATGACAGCTAGACAGACAGAAGTTGGGAGCTTGGAAATCAGGCAGCTTATAAAACTTATTTCCTTGATCAGGACACAGAGGCCAGGTCAAGGAAGCAAAGAAACACACTCAGGCTGTTCTATAGCCTCCCTCTTCTAGCGAATAGAAACTGTCTCTGTATTTATAACCCCAGTCACTACCACACATCTGGGACTTATTTGCATTTTATGCCCCCAAGCAGTTCTGTTTATCTTTTAATTGCTGTAAAGTGTATTGCTTGCCTTAGTGTCCTCCTCTGAGATTTTCATAGCAAGCCTTAATTTTTTTTTTTTTTTTAAAAAAAGAAGACCTACAAACTCAATTCTAGACTAAAGCATGTCATGAGTATTCTTTGTTTGGCCTTTACACAGCACCGGGTTGTATAGCCTGGGCTTGGCCCAAGACCAACTAGTGCAGTTTGGAGCTGGGCTAAGCCACAGTCAGTTCTGGGGGTATGGCAGACAGTTGCATTTATGTAGCATCTTTCTTCACTCAGCAATTTTATACCCTTTAAACACTACTGTCTCATTTTTATTAAGGATCTGAACATATAACGTTGGAGAAGTCCTATGAGCCTGTGGCCTGAGCTTTGTCAAGCCTTGTATGGACATAGGAGAAAGTCTACGGCCAAATTACTTACAGCATTGGGTACATACACCATCCCTGAAATCCTCTCCATCAAAGGTAAAAAATGTCATGAAGCGATAGATGAAAAAAGAAGATTGACACAGGATGATAGTCTGCAGGAGGGGCAACACTGGGCGAACGTCCACCATGGCCACAAAGAGCAGGCAGAAGGTCAGAGCCACATCTTCACCCCCTCCCATCCCCCAACTCACAGCTCAGCACTTGGGAGAACAAATGGGCTTATCCAGCTGCCTAAGATAAACCTGACATAAACCTTGTCTTTTTGCCATGATCTTCAGAGTCAAAAGTTTTTAACTAAAGATTACTTGGTCACTTTGACTAAACAGGGGACATAGGATGCGGATGGGAAGGAACAAGAGCCAGGCAAGAACATCCTGCACCTTTGTTCAAAGAACAATTGTTCCGTTTCCACTGAACTGTTTTCCTCAATCAACTGCAAAGGCATCAGACTTGTTCCAGCCTCCTGTAACGGCATTTTATCACTTACATCCTCACAAAACAGTCTTATTCAGAAGAGAAATTATGCAAATAAAATCATCTCTAATCATCACTGACTTCAAAGGAAGACAACAAAGAGTTGCTCTCAAGAAAATCTATTGATAAAGGTAATTAGGCTATTAGGCTTTCCCAGTCACCTCTTCATACATACAGTAATTACTTTCAACTAAGAATCTTTCTTCAACATAGCATAAAAATCTGGATAAAGATGTAGACAGGTAAAGAAAATATCATGAAGTGCTTTATGTACATTAATTACACCTCATAATACCTCTGACAACTCAGAAAAAGATTATTAAATTTAGGCATTAATGTTTCTAAATCAGATTGCTTATTTAGTTAATTAAATGCAGTCTTGAGGATCCACATATGAATGCTGTGGCATAAACAGCTTGCCTAGGATCAGACAGCAAATTGATGACAGTGCCAAAAATAAAGCATATGCATTTTGAGCCTCCTCCCCCAGGACTCTGAGCACTGTCTTTAGCCACATGTCCTCACGTAGTCCAGGAGTGGCTCTTGTATTCACTGACAACCCAGAATTTACACAGCAATCAAATTTCATTGTGTCTGGCAAGCTTTTGACCAAAGCTAGATTTGTGGTCCAAATTTAAAATGGTCTCTTATTACATATTCCAGAACCTGTTTGAAGAAATATTTCCTCCCTGTTAAAGCTCTTGTCAAGCCAATGAAAGGTCTCTGTAATATGTAGCTCCCAGTGGCCTATATGGGACACTTGATATTGAAAAGCAAAGACCTGATGGTCACAGAAAAATGTACTTCACAAACTGCTTTTTGGAAAGAACATAATCCAAAATTCAGCAGCAAACAATAACTTCAGAACAGTCGTGGATTCCTAAAAAATGTTGAAATCCTGCAGAACATTTACAAACTGTTTCACCTGGATCCCTAAAAGCACAGCAACTTTTTATTAGTGTCTTCAAAAGCCAATTCTGCAGCCACCACTACTGAGACCATATGATGCAAGTGTCTCCACACACTGCATGTTTACAGTCAGACATCAAGCTAGAGTGTATGATAAGGCCCCATGCCTCTTCTCTCTTTTAGCTGGGCAGTCAAATGAAATTTTATACATTTATTTTATATAGCTGGTGTAACACCAGCTGCTGAAAGTCAAGAAGCCTGTCAGGATCAGAGTCCACGATTCTAATTAAAAATTAAGAGAAAGGAATCAGTATTTTCAAGAAGTTTTAGCTGTAGGATTACAAACACTAGTATTTTTTATGGGAGGATTCCTACTGACTAGTCGTCAGGATACGTTATCAAGAATCCAAGATCAGATCTAATAATTGATGCTAGTAAATGGGAAGGTCTAGCAGTCAGTGATGTTTCCTTTTATGCAACTATGCAGAATAGTCAATACCAGGATCTTACACAAATATTAATATTAATGGTATGTTCTGCCTCAGTGCAATTGCTGTAGGACTGGATGCATTGTGGGATGGATTCACTGGGGAACCCTTATAAAGAAACATACGAAAGGGAAAAGAAATCAAAAACCCACTGAAATACCCACGTCAGCTATGCTGAAAGATTACTTAAAGCCTAGGTCCAGGCTCCATACATAGTCATGTGCTGTAAAATACCTTTCTGCCATGTGGTTTACACTGCTTGTTCTCACTGGGCATTCCTAGTGCTTTGGTTCTGCTACCATCTGTTGTAAAACCAATCTGATGCAAGAAGCGACAATATTTTTCTTCATTCCCCCAAAGAAGAGGTTCAATTCCACGCTTTCTGCATTGTGAATGCAGAATTTTAATTCAATCATCAACTGCATTCATTCGGGTCAAACTGCAACAGCCCTTCCTCGCAGGCCATGACCACACTCTGTGCTGCAACTTGCCAGTTCCCTGACTCCAGTGATTACAGATATCTGGCTACAGATCTCTTGGTCCACCACAGAGCAGCTGAACAGACATGACATGATGCTGCGGTGGGGACCGCGCCATCTCACAGAGCTCTGCACTGAAAAGGAGACACCCAGGATGAGACTCACCAACAAATATCCAGCACCTCCATCACACACACTCTTGCATGAGTTGGCATCGTGCTAAAACTTATGCAAGGAGTCAGCATGGGTCACAGATTTAAAAAAAATATAGGTAGCCTTTTATTATTGCTGTTTGAAACAAGTTGATCTGTTAAGCTATGAGCAACCCTTGTTCACTGTTTCAATCTGGAAAACAGACACTGTGTCTGCACCTGAGTCATTGAGCTAGACCCCAAAAAACCAGCAGAAAACACAGCTATCAACTTTTGAAACTGGCTGAGTACTACGTAAGTTTTAACAGCACATTTACAGTGAAAACAGTGAAGTTGTCAACAATAAACCACACATTTTGTCTTAGGTTTTTTGTAAACTTAGGCTCTCCCTTAAAAGACTGTGTGCTGCTTGGTTCAAACAGGCTTCACAAGATAGCTTTTGGCATTTCACTATCTTTTGCTTTTCATCTGTCCACAAATTTATGACTTCTACTCACCAAGTCAGCTTGCAAAGTCAAAAAGCTGCTGTGTGGACTATTTTTCTCTTCTCCACTCCACTTAGCTTCATTGATTTTGAAATCTGCCTCTCTACAGCTGACTCAGGGTTTATTATTAACAATAGCCAGACACATTTTGATGCTACTTGATGCTGAAGATAGTTTTGGATAAATTGGAGGAAGATTGCTGTAATACAAGAAGGCAAGAGGATCAGCTTTGTCTTTGTAAGTCTGGAGTATGAAAAGTTTATTGCCAGGTTTAATTTATCTTTGCCAGAAGATGCATGAACTAAGAGATAAATTTGTCCCAAACGTGCAGAAAACAGTGTACCTCATAAAAACTGTGTTCATTTATCCTTTCAGTCAATTCCCATAAATCAAACACCCAGAACGAAATTTATAAATATCCTATGGAAGTTGCAGATAGTAGATCTATTCCCCTTGAAATTACATTCCCTGTGCTCCTTGCTTTTAAAAAAATATATCTTTTACCCAAGCTAAAGGAAGAGAACTGAAAGGCCCACAGGGGTGACAAAGGAGCTCATGACAAAACTGAAGTATAAAAAGAAAGCTCACATGAGGTGGAATTGGGGTCAGAAGACCCAGGAGGAATATAAAGACAGTGCTTGAGCATTCTGGGACAGGGTTAGGGAAGCCAAAGCCCACCTTTAGTTGAATCTGGCAAGGGGCTGTAATGGCTTCTGCAGGTACATGGACCTGCACTCCACAGCAGCATGGACCCATTGCTGAAAGAGGAGGGGAAGCTGGTGACAAAGGTACTCATTGCCTTTATCACATGCATCTTTACTGGTAAGTTCAGACTTTGAAAATCCCAGGCCCCAGAGACCAGTAAGAAAGTCTAGAGCAAAGGAAACTTACCCTGGGTGGACAAGGATCTTGTAAGGAACATCTGGACAAACACAACTTCATGTGGCCTGATGGGTTTCACTCACGAGTGATGGAGGTTGATGTCATTGTGAGGCCACTCTCAATTATCTTTGAAAGGTCATGGTGATTGTGAAAGGTTCCCAAGGACTGGAAGAAAGCAAAGGTCATCCCTGCCTTTGAGTAGGGTAAGAAGGATTTGGGGGATCGTAGGCTGGTTAACGTCACCTCCATCCCTGAGCATGTCCTCCTGAAAATTATTTCCAAACGTATGAAGGACAAGAAGGTGATTGGGTGTGGTTGTTATGGACTTATGAAGGGGAAAATCATGTTTAACCAACCCTATAAGCTTCTACAAGCAGACGATGAGAATGGTGGATGAGGGGACAGCAGTGGATGTTGTTTGTCTCAACTTCAGAAAGGCTTTCAACACTATTTCCCATAATATCGTCAAAGACAAACTGAAATACAAACTAGAGAAGTGAACAATGAGGTGGATTGAAGACTGGACAAAATGTCAGGCTCAAAAGATTGTGATCAGTAGCATGAAGGACAGTTGGAGGTCAGTCACTAGTGATGAACCTCAAAGGCTGACACTGGGACCAACAGTTTTGGCCTGTTGTGGAAGTCCTGCATCTGGAGAGGAGTAACCTCAGGCACAAGTACACACTGGAGGCCAAAAGGCTGGAAAGCAGTTTTGCAGAAAAGGACCTGGAGAACCTGGTGGACACCAAATTAAACATGAACCAAAAATGTGTCCTTGTGGCAAAATGGTAATCGTGGGCTACATTAGAAGAGTGTTGCCAGAAGGCCAAGGGAAGTGATCCTTCCCCTTTGCTTCCCCCAGTCACACTTAATGTGAGGGTGGTCAGACACCTAAATAGGTTGCTCAGAGAGGCTGAAGAGTTTCCATCTTTGTAGATATTTGAAATGCAACTGTACAAGGTCCTCAGCAACCTGCTCTAATGATTCTGCTTTGAGCATGTGTGTTGGACTAGACTTTCTCCAAAGCTGAATTTTTCTGTGATTCTGCAATTACATCTGTGTGGTTTTGCAGGCACATGTTCCTGTTGAGCAGCACTAAGGAATATAGGTTAGTGCACCTCCACCACAGGTATCTGAAATGATTATTAGGTTCTCAGCAAGGAAAGGTTGCTATTACAAGCTAGTATATATAACAGACTCCACTAGTGGAGTTTTGCTTCTTGCAACTTTTTCCCCCAAATTATTAGTTTCTCTGACAGAAGGCCTAAATATAGATTTGGTCAGAAGAATAGTTTCAGCAGTAAGGAGGGGCTATCTTTTTAAACAGCTCACCTGGGATTTTCCATTTACAAGAGCTCTTTGCTAATTTTTACACTTGCAAATGGTTTTCTATTAAGTCCTGCTTCGAACAGCAGAAACAGTTGCTTCTGTCATGGAAGGGGGGAGGAGGAAGAACCTGAATAATATCTTTGTTTGGAGGAAGGGAAAACAAACACAAAAATCCCAAGTATTGTGCAAGGGCGCAGAGCTGAGTAGCACTTGACAGTATGGAACAGGCCGTACCCTGGCAGTCATTCCAGTAGCTGCTGCCTTCCCATGCTTGGTTGCTTCCTTTTCCCTTCTGTTCTGTGACCATACACTCAATGTTAGAGGAATATTCCTCTAGGGAAGACACACTGTTTCCTTTTGTCTCCTTTTTTAATTAAATTCCTAATTGAGCCTCCACAATGAAGAGATTTGAGATATCAGAAGTAGAACCATCACCACCTCTTGGCAGTGTAGGATGATGTGAAGAGATGTGAAAAGCCTTCTGATGCTCCTAAAACCCATATTGTATCTTTCCCTCACTAAGGAATATTTTGTTGATAAGTAAGCATTCCCCCCTGGCTCCATAGGGAATACAAGGGCTTGATAGCCCACCCGACAAACTGTTGTCACCTGTTACCACCTTGTTTAATGACAGTGGGCTGTTCAACAAATCAGATAGATAGGCACTCATTAAATCTATATTCAAATGCCAAGTAGGAACGTATTTAAACACACACCACACACTAACTGGATCCTCCAGAACAGCTTCGTATAGAAATGCGTTCCCAGGCAATGTAGCCAAGTAAGGCGTGCCTATTTTACTTAATCCCCTTATTAAAACCAATGGTTCGTGCTGTTCCAGTGAGAGAATAATAACAGCAAACTTACATAAGGTATTCTCCTGAAGGATATGAATCTCTTTATATCTAGGGAAATCAAAATCTCATCTCCAAGTGCACAAATACTAACTAAAATCATACAGGGACATACTCATAAATTAACCTTCATGAGTGCTAGCAATACCTTGTAGACCAATGCATGAGAGGAATCATGCAGCTGAATGATACCTTGCAGATATGTAGACATGAACAACATCACTTGGTTAGTCTCTTTAAATTCAAGAGATTATTCTGAAGAGAAAAGTTATCTGGTATGTCTAAGCACCAAATTCTTCAAAGGTTAAGCACTCAAATACCTTGAAGAAGGTTGGACACAAATGCTTCAAAAATAGTATCAAAGTAATAGAAACTGTCAGGAAAGCATGAATAAAATTGATACCCACTGTAATAGAAAGAGTTTTAAAAGATTTAGAGAATATTTTGTGTCCCAGCATTAAAAATAATGTGAGAGAGGCAAGAAATAGGGCATTTGCACAACTCTTACTCTATCAGATAGCTTCTACAATCACCAACAGAGATGGCAGTCCCACTGTGCCTATCAAACTAACTTGTGGTCTAACAGCATATCTAACAAAAAACTAATGGATTAACTTCCACTTTAGAGCTTTGAGACAGGTTTGATTTCTGAAAATTAGAAATTCTGTCTCTGAACAGTCACATCTGGAAGAACAGGATAATTCAATGCTGTTATGACACAAGTGCAACAGCTTTCCCTCCCTCCTCCTCTACTGTCTCCCACCTCAGACACTCCTCTCAGCCGACTGCTGCTGATAAATGCCCAACTTTTGGAAGGAACATAAGTACATACATACATGTCTATATATTCTTATTATTTTTTCCATGAACTTACAATCTTTTACTGCAACCATAAACAAAACACCCAGTCACCTCAGTGAGTCAGGCATCCCAGAGGCAGAGACCACAGACAAAAATAAGGCTAGATCACAGCAGAGAAAACAAAAAACTTACGTGCTTTAATCAACATCACAGGAGGCAAGAGCAACCCAGGCCAAACTACAGAAAGTCATAGCCAGGAGGCCACCCCATCTTCTTTTTGCTTTATTTCTTTTCAGAGCTGCCATTTTGTGGGCATCATGCTTAGACCCACATGACCTGGAGCGTTACTGTGTCTGGTCAGTGTTCAAAGCTCCAAAGTTAGACCAGGACAAAGTCTGAATGAGCCTGACAATAGCATGATTTAGACGGACATAGCGAAAAGCTCTGGTTTTTCACAAAAAAAAATCTTGACCTGTAATCCAGCAAACTGATGCATGTAAAACTAAGTAACTTGAAGTCCCTTCAAATCTGATTATTAAGGATAAACTTTGCAAAGTTTAAGTTGCAAGAACTGAAGTGAGGACAGTTCACAAATTCCTGTGCACCACATCAGTCTTCTGTTAAAATATTAGTCTTGTCTGCACTAATTGGTTTTGGCTTCCGATAAGGATTTTGCAAAGGATTAATTCAGCTTCGGAGATAGCACACTAGTGGCAAGATGGAGAATCTTATTTTAGGAGAGAAGATGGTTATTGAATGACTTTATTTCTGCTGCTTAAAGCATCCTTTTTCTTTTTATTTTCCAAAAGAGTGACTTGAAACTGTCCTGTTATTATGATTATTGAATTCATTAAATCATACACATCACTAAGGACCTCACTTGCTGCATATCTTGATCTGTGAAATTATTGCTTTAGCCATTTGGAGGAAATTCCTCTGGACTTGTAGACCTGTGCACTGAACTTACAGAAAAGGAAAATATGTATACTTTTTGGCTAACTCAGAGTGCCAAATGCTGGGCTAAACAAAGAAGAGTAAGTTATGTTAGCAGTACCTAAGCAACAGATGATAGGGACTGAACCTGAGATTGGGAAGGGGGAAGACTTATCTAAAAATAGCTTTTAGGAGAGAAGGAAACCAATTCCGACAATCATCTGTCCAACAAGATAAGCTTAAGCTTGGAAAACAGACAGGATCTGGTAGAATCGGATGTTCAGCTCTTCTCTGCCTGGTTAATGGAGATAGGAGAAGATGCCCTTACTGGTACTTTCGTGTATGGGACCAGTGTTGCCCTCCTCATGTGCCTCACAAGGGCTCAGGCCAGCAAGATCTGCAGAGAAACTTTCTTATGGACATCAGCCAGATCCTGAACAGCTTTTGAGGATTCACTCTTGCCTGGAGCACATAAATGTGTCTGTGCAGTCCTCCTGCCTCCAAGTGCCACCCCCACCTCTTCACTCCCTCACACAGTATATGTATCAGCTCTGCTCCCTGTTGTTGCAAAGACACCTACAGTACTGCCTTCTCTCAAGCACCTGGCATAGATGTGGGCAAAATCGAACGCTTCACAGTAACAGATGCGAAAATTTCTGCTATTTAGTCACTTAGAATATGATGACTCCAGTTCATGCTGCCAGAAAACATTGCTAAATCTAACCAGATAAAATCTAAAAAAAAAAAAAAAAAAAAAAAAAAAAAAAAAAAAAAAAAAAACAGAAAAAAAAAAGGAATCACACTGAAAATGCAACTCACGACAACAGTATTTTCCTTCCAGGCTACCTTGTAGCTAATTTTAGATCCAGCTACAAATTTCTACTAGCTCAGAACCATCAGGGGGGAGAAAAAGCCTCCATCTGCTCCCTGAGTTTCTAATAATCCCTTTTGTGCCAAGAAAACAAAGTGTTATTGGTAGAGAGAACCAAAAGCCCCCACTGCCCCTACAGAGAGGAGAGGCTGGACACGCATATTTATAAGCGTTTGGGATATTCGGTTGTCACTCGGCTCTTGTATGGCCTGAAGCAAGTTGTTTTGCTTTGCTCTCCCACCCAGTCTCTGTCTCTCAGCTATTTGTCCCTCAAGTCAAAGGTCTGCTCTCTTCTCCCACCCCAAGGAGCACGCCGTAAGTAGTGTCAAACTGAAGCCCTCTTCAAAAGTCTTATACAGACCTCCTTCACTTCTGTCTCACCCTCCTCATTCCTCTCATGCTCTCTCTTACCAGGTCATCTTCCAGCCCACATCAGTGGGCCATTCCTCCACATCACTTTGTTTCTACTTCCTTCAGCTCTCTTTTCCTTACCCTTCCTCCCACTATCCCATCTTTCCTTTCCCAAAGCTAGATCTTTTTCCCTGTGGCTTATTTCAGGTTCCAGCTCTTCCTTTGCCTGGCCCCCTTTTCCACCTCCTTCCAAGGACAGTGGGAAAAGTGCTCTGTGGTCTGGCAAGCCACCAGCAAGCTCTCTTACACCTCCCCATGCTGCCCCCCATGCTTCTCCTCTTCCCACCAGCGCCCTGGGCAGCAAAACTCAGACAGACTGGCACAGGACAAACCATGTTTAAGAGATGACAACGTCACATGGTTATCCAGTTCTGCAAGAGTGGCAGAATAACTTCCGAATGCTGATATTGAGCAGTAATGGGATGAATACATTTATCAGCAGGCATCAGTCCTATGGAAGAGCATTTGTGTGTGTGAAGGACTTTAAGCACATGTCTGCAATTGACTTTGGTGGGATTTCTCACCAGCAGCACTTCAGCACACGCGCAGATGCCCACTGGATCCAGAGCAAACACAGACACAACCCTGACACAGCTGAACTCCCACTTCCAGCAGCTGCTGGAGACCACCAAGGAATGGCTGCGGCTGCAATACAAGTTGGCAGAGTTTGGCAGTGGGCAGAACAAAACCACATGGTGGTTTCATTCTGCTGTGGCAACATCAGGATCGAAAGCAGTAAGTGGAAAGGCAAGGATGTTAAACAGTTCTCCCAAACATACTCCCGTTCAACACAAGGATTGGCATGTTTTCTCTGTTATTTCCCCCACACATACCTTTGTGAAAGGATTATTCCCCACAGAAACATCCTCACTGTGCAGACACATATGCTTTCAAGTTGCAAAAATGATAATTCATAAAAAAACAATGTTAATAAATCTGGTCTGGGCACTGTCACACTTGGCAACAGCCATGCCCCTTCATAGTTAACACAGTTTTAAGACCAGAGGGATTCTAGCTTAAGAGACATCGTCAAAACACTCCTTGCACACCAAATTGCCTAACACCATGGGTGGCTTTCACAGTGATTTTTATTTGGCATATTTATCAAATATATTAACGTTAATAGGTCTCTAAGTGAGCTATGTCTCTAATGCTGTTCAGATGGATGTCTGTGGAAACTGAAGTTTCTTAATATTCCTCTTAGATTTTAGAATCTGAGACAGGTAATTATTTACCATAAAGCCATGCTGTGTTCAGATCTTTCTGCTTACTTGTATGTAAAGCCATAATAAACCCTTTTCTCTTGTCAGTGTAATATTCTTCCTCCAATCTCTGATAAGACATCACAGCACCTGCTCCACAATACCCTAGATTTGTCATCCAGAAATCTGGTCAGCTTATGTTCAGTGCTAGAGAATAGTTTATTGTCTTGCTTTAGGGGATTGTGATTCTATTTTTAATTAAAATAGATTTATATCCTCCTGTTATCACCAGGTTCAGACTGCATTTTCTCAAAATAGATTCAGGCCAGAAAGAAATGTGGAAACAAGCAATGAATCCTATTAAACCTGAAAGAGTTTAGTTGTATTCACAAGCCAGCCTGGTTTTCAGGTTTAACCCAACTCTTGCAAAGAACATCCAGTTCTTTCCGCATTACCGAATTCATTAGATGTCTTCATATTTAAAACCCAAAAAAAGGCAAATTCTATTTCATTCTCAGTCAGAAGGTTGTTTATTTTTTCCTTTTGATGCATACATCCTGTGGAATTGACCTTCGAAGATGCTGAGTTCTCTGTGCTCACTACTTCTCCCATCCCTTCCTAAAGTTTAACTTTAAAATTGATGAAGAAAATTCTTTGACATTGGAAGGATTTAAGCTTTCCCTTAACTTCTTAGTTTGGAAAAGGATTCAAAGGAGATTAGTGCTATACAGACCTTTAGCATCAAGGAAAACCCCACAGCTGCGCTATTTGAAATGTATCCAAAGCAGGCAGTGTCCTTGCAATAAAGTAATTCTCCAGTTTTCGTGAATGTTGGGGTGACATTTAGGCTTCAGTGAAGTAAAAGAGGCCACTTATTCCTTCTCTCTTGGAATTAGGATTTGAGTGAGTGGCTGTGTGGCCCTTGGATGCCAGCTGGGGTTAAACCACAACAGAGTGCTTGTGCTGTGACTCTGGAATCTCCCTCTTGTCTCACTAGACTTGCTTGCTAAAGCTTTAGCAACTGAAAATTTCAGTATTCTTCCTTTTGTGGGGGACAAATGGAGATTAAATGCCGTCAGCAAGGATGGATACATCATTTCAGGTAGAAGATTCTCATCTTCTTGGCAGCATTTAATCTCTCTGATGCTCACTTGGGCTGCTGGCATCTCAGTTTTGCACAGCTCAGGTATCTGTTCTGTTGGCTAAGCAACTCAGAAATGAGGATATCCTGGGTGGGACGGAGAGAGGCACTGCTTCAGGTCTGTGCTGCCCCACTTTGTGAAGTATGGCAAAACAGGCTCCTAAAAACATCAGTGCAGACGCGAGGCAACCCTCCAAGAGGTGCTGCTGATTTACCCATAGAAGGCACAGACTAAGCCTGGTCCACGGCCTTAGAGCTGGGAAAAGATTTCCAGAAGCGTTTATGGAGTATGTTCCCCCAGGAATGTGAGTCCACCGTCAGACCTTAAACAAGAATGCCGTATTAACTCCGGACATGATGCTTTGCCTTATTTTACAATGTGAAGTAATTTAACTCCTTGTCAGGCTACAGGGAATAAAGTGACAGCACGGATGCTGGGCAATTAAAATAGAAGTGTATATGGGGTGAATATGACTAGTGGCTGGTTATTTGCTGGTACCAGGTGGAGCACATCATTTCATTCGTGGTTCAGTGGTAACAGCACCACGGGTGAAATGCTGCCACAGCCGAGGTTTAATACCCCACCTCCGATGTTTCCCATCAGTTCAGGAGCTGAGCACCACAGGACTTGTAAATTCCCCCCTTTCACAAACAAGTATTCCCATGTGCAGTGGATTTTGTTGTGGGAAGGGGTTCATAGGCCAGCACTTAGAACCATCTGGTGAGTGTTTAACAAGAAGCTGAAGCTATATTGTAAGCATATTTTATTCATTCACGTGCTCTCCTTCTGGCTAGCAGCCAGCTCCCAGGCTCCCTAAGCCATTTCCCCCGCCCCACCGTATGCTTTAGAGACTGATGCAGCAAGTTAAGCATTGAAAGAGCGGGCTCTCACATAAGTCATCTGTCTCACCTGACATATCTGTCCTATAGACATGACCCTTACCTTCCTCAAACCTTTGGTTATTTGCCAAAGTTGGTGTAGACATACCCATCATGTAGCTTCTTTCTGCAGCACATCTCGTGCTCTTCAAGCACGGTCATGCCCCAGCTCTACACATCCAAACTACACCCACTCAGCAGGTCAGTCTGGTGGAAAAGCCATTGTCATATGTCTGTCCTGTCCTGACCGATCCTGAGTAAAACAAGACCTGAAGACTGACCCTATCAGGGTCGTACACAGAAATCCATTAGTCAGAGGAATAAGAAACCAACCACTCATCTCCTTCCTGCCTCTACAGGAGCAGAAAGCACCATCCGAGAGGGATGGGGTTACTCTTTCTGGTACATGCAGCAGACAGTCCACAGTTCAGCTTTTCAGAGCTTTTCCTTGAGCAGAGCCTAGAAAACTTAAAAGCCTTTGATAATAACTGGAAAAGATCCCTTAAGAAATGAACCAACCAATCTTTTTGTGACTGTAATTTTGAAATGTCCTTCCCCATGCAAGTTTCCAGCAATTCTGCATTTGGAACACCATTTCTCCCTCTTTGAAATGGGCCCAGTGGCTGGAAAATAGTGCCTGTAATTTAAGTCACTAAGGCATTGACTTCTCAACATTGTAGGTGTCTGACCTTTCTTGTTTAGGAGGAATTCTTAGTCTTGATCTTCTCTTCCATTTGTGGAGTTCAGTTTTGTTTTGGGAGTGGTTTTCTTCATGAAAGAGAATTTCCAGAGAGTGGCCAAAGTAACCAGGCCAGGATAGGCATGAGTTTAGATACCTTTGCATTTACACAGTCCCTGAAAATAGGCAGAAGAGGTGGATGGGATCATATCTGCATAAAGTCTTACTAAATTCCCAATAGCAATGACTATATTCTTTCCTAAGGATTTCCCCCCTTCCATATAATTTGAACTGTGATGAACTCACATTAACATTTTGCTGAAAAATAATAAACAGTCAAACAAATTGCTGTTTTGTGTACCCAAGTTTTTCACTTCCTTTCTGCTCAATAGCTTTATTCATCAAACCAAGCCAGAGAAAACTCCACAGTGCTTAAAATAGTATTTCAGCCAGCATATTGGCTTTGCTACCATGTCTACTACATGCAGACCGTCAGTAATGAAAAGTGGAATTCACCTCATCAAACAAAGTCTACAAATTTACTTGAGGATAATATATCATTAGAAAAGCAGATACATATTTGAGGCCCAAATTAAACACCAATGTCCGGCTCTTAAGAAACAGCCACTGTTACAGCTACTGTTTATTGGCACTTCTAGCAAACCTCAACCAAAACCTTTAAAATACTGGATGTAACATTTAGTCCATCTGACCTAGCTTCTCATGTTTGGTAATAATTCTTACCCTGTGCTTCAGAGGAACTGGCATCCACAGTGTTGAAAATAGAAGGGACCTCCATAGATCTGAGACCCAGAAGCAATAAATTTATGCTAAAGACTCTGGTATTGCTCCCATTTACACTTAAATGCCTGTTGATTTCAGTGTGGCAGACGCTTAGACATAAAATTACTTTTGTTGGTTTAGATCCAGTGCCTATAAGCCCGTATTTCCTTTGGCATTAATGGCGTTGCATTTGATGATATGAACTGCTCACATCTTGGGAGTACGTAGAGTCAGGCATTATCTTATGTAGCAGATGATCAGGGCTCATGAAGGCAGCTGGAGACAAAGTCCATGCCTTTGCCTATAGAAGAAAATTCTGGCTTAAGAGGCTTTTACCTCTACAAATCTGCCCAAATATTCAAAGCTCCGTTTGAACATCACAGCTGCCTACACAAACACAGGGGAAGGGAACTCCATAACTGTTAAGTTATTGCAGGAGGGTGTTCCCCACTACTCACCGTGCCTGGCAGCATTTAGAAGCCTGTCTGCAGCCCAGGACATGGCCAAGAGGGAGGGATAACCTGGTCCTGTCTGGACAGGTAGCAGGGACCATCAATACCACGTACTTCTATCAAGCTCTACGATCAGTGCCACAGCAAATCCCTTGTAGTCCATAGGGATGATACAGGAACGAGAAGGAGAAAGAAACATGAAAAAAGAGATAAATAAAAACCTGCAGGATTTTGCTGCTGCTTTCATGCACAGGAATTTAAAGGAAAGCCCAACTGCACACTTCCTAGTCCCCAGGGCGAGCAGAATCCCATAGCAGGGCTGAGAGCAGCGAGTGTTCTCCATAAAGCAGTGAAACAGTTTAACTTCAGTTATTAAGGAAATTCCTCCTCCTTGATGCATTGTGGTATCTGCAATCTAAGAAGACAGATGCTCCTAAGAAGAGGGAACCTGAATTCATGAAGTTGTCCTCCTCTCTCGAAATGAAAGTGTATTTTATGTCTTTGATATGAAGTGACCTTTGGAACAGCACTTCAAATTTATCCCAAATTGACAATAACTGAGAGGTATAAACTACATAAAGCTAAAAGGTATCTCATGCAGGGATATAAAGTGAAATAAAGAAGTTCCTGTTACCAAGAACTTGGCCATGCTAAGCAGAAGGTCTGTCATTAATCCCTTCCCCAGGCAGGAGGGTGACCACTGGCAGTGACTGGTTGAGTCCCTGCGCTTTAACCCCAATTTTCCACATAGCTGAGTCAGGGCAGTTAGTGCAGCCGCAGCACACAGGTGTCCTTTCTCCGTGGTGTAGGAGGGCAATCTATCTCACTGAAATATCTGAGTAATATTTCTTCTCAAAGCCTCTTTGTCAGATCTGCAATCCCTCTCCCGCCTTTTGCAGAAACAAACTGACAGAAGAGAGCTCACAACCACTTAGATTCACACCAGTCCCACCAGTGAGATACACCTCTGGTTTACAAGTCGTATTTTAGTGTAGAAAACAGAAAGGCATTTTTATAATTTTCTCTTTGAGGACAAAATCTTTTTTCCATAAGGATTTGAGTTTCCTGCATGCACAGATGTGAAATTCCTTTTTTTAAAAAAAAATACACGAGTGTCACAGTATCAGCCTTCATCTGACTTCTGCTTTGCCTGTCATCAGCCACTACTCTTTCCTCGTGCGAGCCAGTACCTTCAACAAGCCATGGCAAGACTGGGACGTCAAAGGGGCACAGATCTGAGGGCACTGCAGGAATATGAAGTGTTCCTATTTACTTTTCACCTAAATCCAATTTTAAATATTAGAAGACAAACCACCTTCATCCTTGCTTAGCTGAATATAAATCAAATGTCTACGACCAGGCTGAAAACACAGTAATACAACCACTTGCATAGAGGCTAAAGCACAAGCAATACAGACATGGGCACAAAGTCCCGGGCCTTAGCACCCAGTAAAAATGTAAAAATCTAAACAGTACCAAGATGTCTCGAGTTTGCAGAAAATGTGGGGTGACATCTCTAAGAACTGTGAACTGTCCCTGCCTCCTTGTGATAGTAAGCTCAGAGTTATGCAAGAAGAGGAGAGTCAATCAGGGGTTCCCCACCATGGAGGATCCTCTCTGTGGAGGCTGACATCCTCTCCCTCCGACTCCTGCCACCTTCTTCATTTGAACTTGCAGTGCACAAGTTTTGCTGGCCCTTGGGCAAGGAAGATCTATGCTGCCCACTCCTCAGCAACATCTACTGCAACCTGGAGTCCTCAGCAGTCACCTTACTTTTGGGAAGCAGCTTGTTTGTCCTCCCTCACCCTGCAAGTAGCAAGCAACAACAAGGAATAATTTTACATGATGAGTTGCCAAAATCTTCCCAGGGCCAGAGAAACAAATGCCATCTGTTAAGACAGTATCTAGCAACAGCTTTGACATGTTCTTGCAGAGATAGAGAGCGTAAGCTGTGATGTGGTTCTAAGCCCAGCTCAGAGCAGACCAATATTTGCCTCCTTCAAAAAGTCTGCAAAATGTCCATTGAGAAAAATATTAAATTCATTACCAAGTTATCAGGGAAATTAACAATATAATCCACATGGGCAAGACAGCTGGAACTCAAAAACCCAATGAGTATCCTGTAGTACCAGCTAGAAGTGCTAAAAAAGTTACATCTTTTCCACCAAAGCTTTTTCATTGTAAGGGGGAAGTGGGGGTGGATAAAAGCAAAAAAAAAAAATTATTTCTTATAGCCATAATTTAAAATCTTATTTAAAAGAATAGAATAACATATTTGTGCAGTCGCAATATGATGGACATAATGATATCATTGGGTCAGGGGAAAAAGTACCACCAGTGAGCTCGTGTGCTGACAGCAAGCAGGGTTATTCACTCTGGCATCTTACAGTGATAAGTATCTCAAGACACGCTGACTGACAAGCAGGAGATGTAAAACTGTAACACAAGATCTGTGTCACATCCACATCTTGGGCTGCCAGGGATAGCCACGGTGACAGGCAGGAATAGGAAAGGGAACGTGCTGCAGTCACTGGGGCACCTGCAAGGACATGGGAACAGCACAAGGAGCCTCTCAGGGAGGGAGTGGGGTGAAAATGCTCCCTCCCAGGAAATCTGGGTATTTTGATTGCAAAGTGTCACTACATCTCCAAAGCAGTGCTGTAACTCAACTTCTTCCCAGTTCTTACACGGGTTTTGCTCCTTCCTAGTTTAAACACCCATGACCTAAGGGGCAGAGACCTCTGTAGAAACATAAAATTTCTGAAAAGCAAAAGAGCATTGCATTTAAGAAAAGATATGTTAACAGTTTTGGGGGGTTTTTTACATCAAGGAACAAAATACCAGGTATTGTAAATGGTTATCCTTAGCAAGAAGAGTTCTTAAAGAGCATAAACAGTTCTTCAGTTTTTCCTGTGAGCATTACTTAGTATAAACCCATAAGGTTTTTTCCTTGGTGGAGAGAGGCATATAATCAGCCACACTTTCCCTCCTTCCCCTTAGATTTAAGACCTGCTTTTGAACTCAACAGTCCTGGTGTTTACTAGTTGTTAACCTGTCTGGCAACTCTTGCTGGACTGGCTTGGTTTTGAATTCAAATCCCTGCTCAATTTTCACTACACAAATAAATTCCACCAATCAACCTAACCTGGTCCCTAGCCAAGGTGAGATGAATTAATTTCCTGCAAATTAAGACAGATGCACATCTGGTGCAAATCACTGTATTTCTCTAAAAAACAACTCCATTACCTCCACTATGGACTAGATTTGAATGGATTATCATGGAGGAAACAGTGAAGCAGGGACACAGTGGATGTAAGGATGTGATGGCGTAAGACAGTGGCAATGCTGGCAATGACTACAGCCTGTGGGGCCAGCACCACCAGCAGCAGCCTTTGCAGTTTCTCCCACCTCCAGCATCGACCCATTCCTTCACTAAGCTGTTGTAGGAAACAGTATCTAGCGTTAACCCTCCTGTGTCCCTTGGGGCAAGCCCTAAGGTACCCTGAAAAGTCTTTCTACACCTCTGTGTACACTCGTGTAGCAGAGAACAAAGGACTCCTTATTTTAACCTTCATCTTGGGGTTTGATTTCGAGAGCACTTTGGTTTTCAGCAAGCGCAGGTAATTCAACATTTATGAATCAAAAATTGTGACAGGAGAAAAGCAGCTGATATTTTAAAGGAATATGGAAGTATTTTCTCTGCTTCCTCCTCCTGCCATTTCTCCCCTGACTGCTCCCTGAGCCTGGGTGAATGCGGTGCATTTAGTTACCCAGCTATTTCAAGCCACCTTCGGAAGCAGCATTCATTGCTATATACTGCTATCTAGTGGTAAAACTGCAGATGTTTGGTGTTGGGAACAACCAAGTATCCTCCCAGACGCAACTGGTTTTATACACTAAACATCTCTGCTGTGGCAACAGAATCTGTGATGCTATAAATAGTCATTCCCCTTAAATAGCCAGCACAAGTAAAAAGAAAGTAGTTAGTAAAATAGACCCGTTTTAAAGTGTACTTCATATACTGTACATTTTACTATTCATGAAGAAAATATTTACCTTTGTACCAATGAATGAGTCTACCCCATATGATTAAGGAAGATGAAATGAGAGGCTGATTTGCAGAGATAAATGAACTTCCTTAGGAAGAGTGGAGAAGGTTACCTGGCAGAAGAGAGGTTACAGACATCTCTTCCTTTGCATACTGCTCCTTGAAGGAGAAGCAGCCTCCTATTAAACTGTGGGTCACTTGTGTCACAGGATAAGAATCAAAGAGTGGCTGACATTGGAAGGAACCTCCGGAGATCATTGTGTTCAACCTCCCTGTTTAAGGAGGGCCACCTAGAGTCAGTTGCCCAAGACTGTGTCTTGATTTATGAATAACTCCAAGGATGGGGACTCCACAAGCTCTCTGGGCAACCCAGGCCAGTGCTCAGTCACCCTCACAATAAAAGTGATAATGTCAGATAAGATGGTTTCTGCTCTGCCTAACCATTACCAATAGCAATAGTGTCTGAACAGCCCTTCTGTGGTCTAGAGAGAGAAAAAAATTACTTGTAATCAAGAAGTCATTCAGTTAGCGGTCCTCATCTTTATTCCACTGAAAAGAATAATGAAGTTGCCTGTGGACAACTCATCCCACATACATAATCTGAAAAGCACCAGATCCTAATTGAACTAAGTTAGTAGCCAGGGCTTAAAAATGAGGACATCTTAAATTGAATTATCTGTCAGAAAATTGGATCACTGTCATTTCTCAAACCTGAGTTCAGGCTCTTGATCTGTATTACTGTAACAGCCACTACTCATCAGTGAGACATTATCCTGCAACCTGTCTTAATACAGACTTCTGCTTTTTTGTTGAGTATTAGATATACTGCATGAGCCATTGCTCACTACAAGCTCTTCTCTCTCCTCCTCTGTGGCAGTACATGATGAGGATGTAAATTTTGCTTGGAAACAGTTTTATGAAACAACAGAATTTGTGGCCCCTAATACTGCTCTATTAACTGTTGCTCTCTCACTGTCTTCAATTTCTCTGAACTTCTCCACAAAACTCACTCGTATCTCTGTGTGCCAGGTTTTTGTCATACTCCCAGTACCATCTCGTCAAAACAAAACGCAAAAAATGAATGAATGAAGAAAGGAGAGCTGCGAACTGAGAGAAATCCAAGATACTCTTGGTATGTTCACCAGGAAATGCAACAAGCTGCTTTTCTTTGCAGTGCTTCAACACTTGGCTAGGAAAATAGCTTGGCGATGTAGTGCGTCTTAATCGGTCTGCAGAAAAAGTGCATCTGAAGATGAGTAACTGTGTAATACTGGCTCTGCCATGAGATATAATTAAACAGAAGAAAGACATTTCAGGTTTAGGATGAACATCTGTTTTGATAATGAGCATCAGGGTGCTTGTGCTGGACGCAATTAATTCAACACACCCTTCACTTTGTATCACAGAAGTGCCACGAGGAAATGGGGAAGCAGGTCAGAGCAGAACAGAGACTGGATGGGAGAGTACGAGTGGAAAGCAGTTTTGGCATGGGAAAGCTCAGCTTCTCGAAGCTTGAAAAAAGGTGGCAGGAAAGGTCAGACAGGAGCTGATGAAAAAGCTTTTTCTATAAAGTACTATGCTGTAGATCCTACCAAATTTATCAGGTAAAAGACCATCTTTGTCTTACTTTTTCCTCCAACTTGCACTCTTACAACCCCTGCTGCAGTGGTCCTGGCATAATTGTGCCAGGATCCCTTTAATCAGACACCAAGGCTAGAGACAACCTAGCCCATGAGCTTTTATCAAGGGATGCGGCTGTTATCAGGATGACGCTGGATATTGCAATGACACTTAGTATATGATTTTACCATACCATTCACAATATGTTTGGAGTGAACAGAGTCCCATTTCTTCTTAAGACTCAGTACGAATCCCAGGGGTGTGGCTGGAAAGAATATTATATACATACTTGAAGCACCACCACACTCAGGTTTGAATTTTCATCACAAAAATAATATAAAAATGTTAAAGGATCTTGGACCCAGTCTAGTGTATTGGCTTTGGATGCAGCATTGTATGCAAGAGCACAGCAAAGGCAGGAACTCGAATAATTCATTTTCTTTCCCCTTCTTTCCTCCACCTTTTCTTTTTGTTCTGCCTTCATGATTTTGAGACATAAAATCAATTGTGCTGTTAATTGCACTTCCTAGATTGAACATTTTGCTCAAGACACTGGTACAGGATTGTTCCTACCGATGAACTTCTCATTTCATGATCATTACTGTTTTATTGGTGTTTCCCCTCTACCAATCACTGGGCCAGCATCTGAGGCCTCATAAAGTAGTTTTGGCTAGGGTAAGAAATAAGGGACTATCAATCAGGTGGGTTGTTGGAGTCATTTCATCTAATAGGCAGGTTGCTCCTTCACTGAACGAGGGCAGGTGAATCCAAAATCTCAGGTCAGCAGCTGTGCTCTCACTTCTTTTGGGCAGCTGGCTCAGGTCCTCAGCTGGCCAGTCCTGCCACCAAGCACAGCTGGTGGGAGCAGGACAGGAGCACTCTCTCCCCCTGTCCTCTCCATTCCTAGCTCAAGAAAGCCCTATTCAGGTGGGCTCCTTTGAAGGCAGCCACAAGCTCTGCCTGTGCTCAGAGCTAGTGCTGCATAAACACATGGTGCATGCACTTGGGTTTCCAGCCCAGCCAAGGGATGGGAAATGAAAGTAGAAAATATGGTAAAACATTGGAGAGAGGCTGAATCAGAGTTGCAAATGCTCCTGGCACTCCAGAAGGGACTGAAAATCTCCATCGGTCAAATACAGAGCAGTACAAGCCAAGAGGACCGAAACTTTCTTCACAGCACTCCATGCTTGAATCATTCAAAATACAAAGTTTGTACAGTTCCTGCTGCGTTTGCTGTGCTGTTACAGATACTTGTCCTGCTGAACACTTATCCCTCCAAGCCATTAAATTAAATGGGTACATGATAAAACATGGATCTGTCATCCAGCGTAGGAAAGCAGAGGATGAAGGCAGCAATCGCAGGTAATCCTCTGGCTGGAGCAGGCAGGAAAGCACGTGTTTCTCAGTACCCTAATAACTGCCGGGCCAGTTAGCCGGGAAAACTGCCAGGGAGCAGATTCAGAGTAATGCATCTGAGCAACGAATAAGTGACATAAATCATATTAAGTACAGTAATTCATCTGAGTTTTGTCTGCAAGATGTTTCACAGCAGTGTCCAATATAAATGAATCAGTACCTGCTAGCATGTCTTTCCCGGGGGGGGGCAGCCATTAAATCCTCACTAAGTCATTGTCTTGCTGTGGTTGAGACTAAACAATTCAGGATTAAAGTTCATTGTATTAAAAAATTATTTTACAAGGCTTGGCCCAAATTCTACTGTCAGCTACAGTAATGCTACATGATACATTGTGTGGTCACTCTGATACTGCACTGGAGTAAAAATCCAAATTTCAAAGCTAGAGAGCAGCAACTATTTCCACCCTTTGAAAAGGCTGCCAGCTCATTAGAAACTCCTAACTTGCTTCCCTGCCATACACACACTCAGAAATTATTTCTGAGTGGACAGTTAAAAGGACAAATCTTTAGAAGCAATAATGGAGGAAACCACACATATAGATAGCACTCCAGCATCCCAACACAGGCCTGATTTCCCTACTCAGGAAAAGAGGAGTGACAAGTCTTTTTGAATACAGGGGAGACACTGGGTGGAAAAAGCAGGGGCATTTTGTGGATTCATGTGGAACTGTTGAGAAATCACTTGGACTTTGAAATAAAAGAGAGGGGATTAGTTTATCTCATTTGAATCGAAAGCCCTAAAAAACTCAGACAAGTCCTGGCCAGTTAAAACATCAAATCTAACAAAATTAACAAAATTAAATTAAAAATTTAAAGATTTGAAATTTAGAATTTGTCACTGATTCAGACCACTTTCAAAATAGAGACCTAATTCTTTGGCACACAGTAAACTATTATTACACATCATAGTCAGTTCTACTGTCATTTATTTGAAGTGAAAGAATCTATGTTAATATCTGCCAGCTGATCATGCTGTTCACCAGTGTACCACACAGATTTCAATGCTGAAAATTACCTCTGTAGAAGTACCTAATTTGGTACCTATCATTATCATTTTATGGTAGGCTCTTGGATTTATCTTCAAAAGCAAAGTTCAACAGTTACTTTATTTGTGAGTTTAATTTTGATTCAAAAACTAGAAAGACACAAAAATAGGATAAAATGGAATGAAACACAGTAATAATTTTGTTAAATTAAAAACACAGCTGACCTCTAGTGGCTGCTTGTCAAAATTAAAGTTGTTCAAATACTCCATCAAGAGGGGGAAAAAAAAAAAACCACAACACACCAACATTTTTCTGATGAAGCCTTCAATCTGAATTCAGAGGAGGGTTTTTTTGTCTTTTTCTTTTTTCCTCCCACATTTCTCTGCCAACTCGAGGCCTCCTTCAGATAGCATCCAAGAGTTTTGTAACAAAGACGAAAAAGATAAACTCAAAAATTTCAGTTCCTTTAAAACAAATTTCAAGTGCAAGTTTCCTGGTTTTGCTAAACATGTGTTTAAAAGGTAACATCCATTTTACTCAAACCAATTTGAATTTTCAATAGAAATTTGTCTTGCACAGCTTTAGTTTATCATGTATTGCATAAAATTGCCCAATTATAAAGTAGTTTTCAATAAAAACCCAAAAGTTTGTTGTGGAGCCAATATTATTTGTTTGACAAAGTTTTTTTTTATAAGAAGGTTTTAATATTTTTCCATTAAAACTTCTAAAATGTTATGTATAGCAGTGAAAGTGAAAAAAAATATTTATATACACATAGATACATATACAAATGTTTGTAGTATTTTCTCTCCTCCCCAAATCTTCTTGAAAGCTGGGTAAAGCCCTGTATCAAAACTAGTCCAGACCAAGTGGCAAGAAATCCAGGTATCCTCAAGGATTTTCATGAACTATTCTCAACAAACCCTTAGTATTTGGTTCACTCTTCTGGTAGCTACTCCACTGAACCTGTAGCAACATCAAGACCACTAACGCAGCAGCACTACCTTGCCAGGTCTGCTGTTGATGGAGCATTTTCTGAAAGCTGGACATGTGAACCACACCATCGGTAGTGCACTGGCACTATTCAGGACCTGTGCTGAATAATTAATGCCATAATTAATTTGGTAACACATCGATACCTCCAGCTCATGCGTTAGCCTGGGCCTAGTCCATCAGATGGATACTGCCCCATTTTTTTAACATACAATGAGATGGAGTTATATATTTTTAAGGAGCTGTTGCAATTCCCAGCCTGTTACTCCACATAAGTCTCCTGGATAGGCCTGAAAGGCCTCGATTAGAGCAGCAACTCTGCTGCTTTGTTTGAGGAGGAGCCACAATTGCCTTATTTACCTTGTGAACATCTTAGTCTCTTGCTCAAGTCAGTCCAAAAGCTGCTCTTGTACCTCCTGCTCTCTTACTCCCCTCCACCTGACCGCTAGGCAGCACTGGGTGCAATGTCCACAGTCTAAGAGACCCTGAGGTCTTTTCTCCATGGCTTTATTTTTCTTACTCTTTCCATCAAGTCCAGGCAGAAAAGACTGCCACAAACATGTTAGCTATCCCACATTTGACGTAGGGGTGTCTTAGATGTCTCTGTTCAGCCATTCATTTAAAACCAAAACCTTAAAGCACTTGCATTCTTCTTGATAAGGGGATGGTTTTCTTCATAAAAAAAAACTTACCTTGTTCCTTGGAAAATATTTGTGTGGAGAACTTTTGTTCTGTCTGTCTTTCTCATTTCAGTGAGGTCCATGGCTAGCATCACTTCTGCAGCATATCAGAGCAGCGAGTTTGAGTGCTAGGCTCAAGAGAGGAGAGAGCCTGGCCATAAAAACCCCCTCAACACTCCCATTACCCTGCATGTCATAGGCAGGAGTCCAAAGGCCATCCCACCCTGGAGAAGTACTTAAAACTACATCACCTGCCTTCATTCACCCTACTCACACCCAGGTGAGCACGGAGCAGTTGTAACAGAGGTCCATAGCTCAGCTTAGTGTCCACACCTGGGATGGGACTTCTCCTCACATAAGGTTGACAGAGCAGTAACTTCAGTGTAAATAACCGTAACAATCTCTGCACTGGAAAAATAGTATTCTAAAATAAAAAGACAATTTAAAGACTTCTGCAAATAGACGTTGACCTTTGAGATTTTGTGGTTTTACACTTTTTTCTTCAAAATAAATTATACCAACAAACAGCACAGTGGAGCAGCTATGATGGTCTGAGGATATAAGCAAAGTTTTTTAGGAAAAGGTAATAATTATTATTAAAGCAGATGAAAAACTGGTTCACTCAAGAGTGTCTCTGCTTTTTCCAGCTCTGTCACTTGTCATTCTAAACTAGTATTTCAAAAATTGAGATATGTAGAACATAGAATTCATGCTAAAAGCCAATTTGAAGAGCTAAATGTTTCTTTCCATACTGTATTGGTTTATGTTTTCTGGCTGGGTGCAGTTAAAGTATGTGGGACATCCTTTGTGCATGCAGTGCATAATTCAGATCTTAGAATCATAGAATCATTATGGTTTGATGAGACCTTTAAGATCATCAACTACAGCTGTTAACCTAGCACTGACAAGTTCCCATGAAACCATGTCCCTCAGCACTACATCTACACGTCTTTTAAATACCTCCAGCGATGGTGACTCAGCCACCTCTTGAGGTATCTGGAGGGATCGCTGCTTTCTCTGGGTGAAGTCACGGCTGCTGTTGTCACTTGCATTTACTAAACTCAAGATTCCACACCTTGGGACACCTGTACTACAAGCAAACTCCCACCCAGCTGGGTAAGGGTCAGTCTCCAGCTCACGGGTGGCTCAGGTGGGGATGCTCATGCTGCCGCTTCTAGTCATCTGCCCCAGTGACAAAGCAGCTCAGAGCAAAGACGGCAAATGATCTGGGTGGGCTTCGGATTGAGCTTTAACCGAGAGCCTTGCAGGCTGTCAGCTGGCACCCTTTTATGCCTATTGACATTTTTAAAAAGCCAAGACAACAGAAGTTTTTGAAATGGAGCCTAGATGCACAATATTTTTCTTGTAACTCGGTCTCAGAAATTGCACTGGGCCTGTACAAACTCGCAAAAATGCTGAAAACTTGTATTGACGTGTGTTTGAAAAGTTCCAAATCAAGTCACTATAATACCGTATAAAAATAGCTAAAATGGAAAATCATCAACAGAAAAACTAGAGTACTAAATGATCTATGTTATTATTCCCATAGTGATTAGCATACTGCATTTTCCCAGCCTGTTGCAATTTATTAGTCCATGTTCTTCTGTATCAGTATCAAATATTATTTCATTATAAAAACTTGTGTGCTTGTTAACAAAAAAATCCAAATTAACTGTCAACATATGTTACTTTCACTTTTTCAAATTAGAGTAAGCAAACTGGCTCTAATTAGTTTCCTGATTAATGAGTAGATGGTAAGCAAGAGAATTACATTAAGAACAATTTCCAGTTTACACTGGTTAGAAGGAGGTAAAAAAATAATTTTTCAACAGGGATCAAATAAATCTACAGAACCTCATTTTTTTACAATGCTGTGAAAATATGCAAGGCATCACATTGTAAATTGCTGGTTAGGTCACTGGAGCAGGATGAATAAATACTGTTTGCCATATGAAATTGGCTAGTTAAATGAAGATCACAAAATTGTTTGTTGCTATATAAGGCTTATTTTTGCTATAAAAAGGGCAATTTTAATTTACAGGGGCTTAAGGCAATTTTCCATCTAATTTTATGTTTTATAATGTCTGCTAAAACACTGGTGCCTTATTAGTTTGTGTGGTCGAACATATATTGTTTCCAAATTTCAAGGCCATTGATTTATCTTGACCAAAGCAAAACATGGTTACTTCTTCTTCCTAAATGCTAAGAAAAATCCATGCATATCACATTAAGACAAACCTAAATTGACTCTATCATAGATGTATCTCTTTTTGTGACCAATAGAAAACACTATGGTTTATCTGGGTATGAGGAATGACAGGTTAACTTCACTGGTCAAAACTATAATCCTTCCTATGCTACCATTTGCTGTGCAATCTCACAACCAAAAGGTTTAAGCCTGAAGTGAATTAAAAGGCTGTTATAACACAGAAACAGCTGGATAGATGCACAGTATGATTTCTTGAACATCTGGGCTCTGTTCTCACCAGCAAAGGTTCTGGCAGCCAGGTCAGACATAGCTTAAGGTTTTTCCTCATCCTGTGGTTCAGAGGCTTCAGCTTGCTACCACCTCCCCTCCCAGACATCGGCATGCAGGAGGCTAACAGCACTGCCCTGTTTCCATCAGCCCAACCCTGTGCTGTGCTGGCCTCACTGCTCAGAAAAATGGAACATCCCACTTCTTGGTCACAACACAGCCAAGGAGGACCATAAGCAATGCATCAGCCCTCCACCCACAGGCTGAGTTCCTCCCAAGCTCCTCAGGAACCTCAGCCATTTGTAAATCCCATCCAGTCCAAAAAAAGACAGCTGATTTTTTTCTGTTTCTTAATTAACACTCATTTCCCTGTTCCTATTTCAGTAATGCAGAGTCTCCAAAAGCCAAGAAAGTATCTGGGACATTTGTGTTTCTTCGCTGTCTCACATTGAGACACTGAGGACAAGGAGTGGTGGATTTGGGGTTGGCTGGGACTTCATGGCTGATCTACTCCGACAATTCAGTCCCAGTTTCTCTGGGACTTTCTTTTCCTTCTCTGCTTCCATCTGCATGAGGGCAATACCACAAGCTAGCTGAAGCTGTATAACCCCTCTGCAGACTCTCTGTATGATAACGAAGCGAGGCTGAACTCAAAGACGTTTCCTACGAAGACTTTCTCAGCAGATTTGACTCAGCCACTGGTATTTTCTCCTCTCCAAATTTTCTCTGTCTGCATAAGCTTCAGTTCTTCCTTTCTGCATTCACACCATTTTTTTCTTCTTGTCCTGAGTTCTTCTCCCTGTCTTCTGCCTCTTAGGGCTGTCCCAACTAACCTCTTCTAACTAACCTCTTCTAACTCGGCAGTTTTATTTTCAGGTTGCATGGCTGTGTAGGCTGAAGAAATATTTTTTTTTTCTAGTGTCAGTGAAATGGGCAAGGAAAAAGTTTGAAAGCATTCAGTGTAGCAGGCCTGTGTGCACTTAGTAGCTCTGCAATAATCTTGCTTAGATGCGTTGGTGAGAGAAGTGGATTCTCAGCACTTCACAAGATCAAAACATTTTATTTTCCACCTAAGTAGAGAGACACTTATGTGGGGAAAGTGTGTAGCAGTCGTGGGAGGCAACAATATTAGAATGCCTATTAGAAGAACCACTAAGTTGTCTTCTTCCATCCTTTCTACTTCTGAACAGACACTGAAGCAGAGGGAAGAAACCCCTGTTCTCTGACCCAGCAGCCCTGCTTTGTTATACATTTTTCTACGCTGGTCCTGTACAGAAAGGAGAGCTCTCACTAGTTTTGTAGAAGATTCTGCCTTACTTTCATATTACTTTGAACTTGGATATCACTGAAGAGGTGGAATTGAAACTTGCCTTAGTGGGAGAAACCCCCGTGTAATATTTGGTAAGAGGTGGTGGTGGCACAGGCTGACAGGCCACGGGACCGGACAAAGATGTGAACTCTGTTGGGGAAAACTGGATGCTGGGACAAAGATGCAAGAAAGAGAGCATCTGAGGTGGAACGATGATCACTGGATGAGTGGCCCTTGCACATGGAAAGGATTGAACTAGAATATAACGGCGTGCACAACACTTTTGGTGTAAGTGAAGGAGCTGGGTCTGCTGTAAACACAGATTTATTGGTCTTACAGCTTCTTATGTGGCAATATAGCCCATTTCTAGCTAGTCAGGGACAAATGCAAGGCTTTGTGTCCAAAAAGGAGACACTCCCATCTCTTTTCTGCCAAGAGGAGCACTACAACTGCACTGTGAGCCCAGTAACACTTGGTAAGTGCTGTTCCTCTACAGCAAAGCGAGCTCAGGTAGCGCGTCCTGATGTGATCATCCTAATAAACATCTTCATCAGATGTTCCAAGTAATTTTCTTTCCTTTCTACCATCCAAAAATTAGAAACATATAAACATAAAAAGAGACTTTAATTTTTTAAGCTGACCAAGATTTGTGGTCATAAAGAATAACGGCAAAGGCAAGAGTTTTTTCCTTGGCAAGAAAATTCTTGGAGCAGCATGTAAACAGACCTTCTTGTGGTATTAATATTACCCCATTTATGCTGAAGCTATGCAAACAGAGACATATAAAATTGTGCTCCTAAAAACTTAGGTTGCCAATAAATATTTTTACCACTTTTCATTTATACTGTTTGCAACTTTGCCCCCTTGCAGAAAATGATCCCAGAATGCAAGCTAAGTTATTCTGAGGTTATTGGAGCTATCAGACATTTAAAATAAAGATAATTTTGGTTCCTCTGAACTTAACTTGTTGCTTGTTTGGAAGGATTTGACTTTGCAATTTGCAAAGCTTCATCTCATGGGCTGGTGACAGAAGCATAGAATTTTTAGCTTGAATTGATGGTAAGCAGTCCTGTTTAGTGCCTCAAGGGATTTGAGTTCCCATCTTGACCTTACCATATATGCCCTCACTGCAAATATTGGGTGTATTTTCACAAGATTACTACCCTCCAGTTAGCTATATTGATACCTCAGTATTAAGAAAGACTCAGTATTAAATAGATTTAATGTGCCTTGCTACATCAAGATACCAACCTGTATTCCATTAAAACAAAAACATAGCTTCAGGCTTCCTTTATAAGTTTACTGAGTTAATGGAAGTTACAAATTCCCACTACACTAAAAAATCAGTATGAAAAATCAGTACTTTTATTCTGGTGCCTGCATAGTGCCTGCTGGATTTAGTACCTAATTTTCCTAGTGCTTAAGGCAATATTCATCTTAAAAAGATATAAGTTGTGCCTCAAAAGAACTGTCTTATAAATAACAGGATGATTTGAAATATCAAATTTGGACATTTTAAAGTTTTTTCTTAAACCTTTGGGGTTCAAACTCCAAAAGGTTTATCGATATTCAATAGGAGAGGAAAGGGGACATCTGAAGTTCTCACAGTGCTTGAATACATGAGCTAGGGAATTTAAAGGAAAAAAGAAGACTGTAGCAAAAGCAGGGCAGCTGATAACTCAGTCTGCCTCAGAAACTGCTGAAACTAGTTCTAAGATATTATCTTTATAGTTAAGTGAATTTTAAAAGTTAGAGAATACTTTACAAGGTCATGGGCAACCTGATTTTCTTCATTTTTGAGTGTTTGACTTAACAAATCTTTGACTACGCTTTTAGACCTATATACAAATTATCACACTTCTACTAAGATATGGATATCATACCATTTTCATTTCTGTTACTGTTTCATTTTACATGGATGTTAATTACAGCAATTTTGACATTGCCTATTCTAGTACCAGTTATTTACTAAAGAAACCAATTATTTTCTATTTGAAAATTCCTTTGGTTTTAAGCAGCATTCAAAGCACTGGTGCGGTTCTTAACAGACTGACTTAGATCCTATAATTTTGGGACTTAAGCCCATAAAACTTCACGCGTTGGCAAGCCTCTGCTCTCCTTTCACTACAAACCTCTCCTCCTTGAGATGAAAACAAAGCAGAAATATTTGCAATTATAATGCCGCAAACCACTATTTGTTTGTTATATGTTTTCAGCTTTCAGGCTGGAAGTGAGGAGGATGGATTGAAACCTGCCAGCTTGCTAATGAGGCAGCTTTGCCTTGGGGAGTGGAGGAATCTGGGCAAACAAGTACAACTGCAAAAGGAGGCAACAGCAATCAAAGTACCTTCTCTGGGGACCTGGTAGTCGTGGGGGTGGAAGTACCCAGCAGTAGGCACTTTTCAGGTCTGGGTAGTCAGTATAGGGCTGCTATGGGGTCCAGTGAGTTATCTGTGTATCTCCTGGAGCACTAGTCGTAAGTATCATGAAGAGATTCTGCCCAGCTGTTGAAATGTGCTGTGGTGCTGGAGGTCTGTAGCTACCTGCAACATTTTTTCTCAAACCAGGAAGAGTTTTGTGCATGTTAGAAGAGAGAAGGTAAGTAAACACGACAGAAACAGGCAAAAAGAGGAAGACAAAGACCAAACGCTGGCAAACGTCGCTGTTTAACAAAGATCAGTGTCGATGAAGGTCAATGAAGCTGGTTGGCAATTAGCCTTTGGCTGTGTGAAGAAAGGACTTTTGACAAGTTAGTGCATTATTCCACAGAGGTTAGTGTTACACACACTCACGAAATCCTCCTATGCCACCCAGCTTGCAAGTATAAAGCCAGGAAAAAATGATACTTTTTGCCAGTTGACTATATAATTTTCAATGGCCGAAAGCCAACCGGCTGCTAATTGTTATTGCAGTGAAACTGAAAACAAAGCTCTTGTTATGAATACTTGGGCTGTTTGTTGTATTCCCCCTTGAAATTCTTCAGGAAGTGCCATGAACTGCTGCTCACACCCACAGCTCCCAGAGAAGATGAACTGGGTGCCTGTGTATGCGTGCAGCACTTGGTCTGCAGCCTTGGCAAATATTTTCAGTAAGCTTTTTGCAGCCAAGGTTAGCTGGCTGCAAAGAAATTCATTTATTTAGCCACTTTGCATGCTTGGAGCCTTTTCCAAAAATCTAGTGTGTGTAGGTCGATGGAGGCCCCAGAAAACATGTGACAGGAGAGAATTAGTGGAATTGTTTTCAATCATAAGAGAGAGAACTCATGCCTATCTGCTATTATTTGCAGGAGAAGCTCCTGAGGCATGGAACATCTCTTTGTTTGGTATTTACGTAGCAGCCAGCACAGTGGAGTGATAATGCATGACAGGGATGGACCAGCACTGCCATCATTCAAGCAAATAATAATGGTTATTTCCAGAGCTGAATGAATAGATACTAGCTGCATCACCTAAGTCACACCTACCTAAATTAAACACGAGGGAAATGTGTCTTGGATCATTCTTATCCCTCCCTCCTGCAACCCACTCCACAGGGCAGCAACACTGAAGAGAAATTCTATCTCAGCAAATTTAGATATTTTCATAGATGCTTCCAGGACTGATTGTTTGGTTTCCATTTAATTAAAGAACTGAAAGCAGATCTGTGCACGAAAGTTCTGTTGCTATTAGTTATATTGTTCCAAATATGGATAAGTTGTGTCCCCATTAGCTGTTTCTCCTGTGCCTACAAAACCTCTAGTGTGGGTACAAAGCAGCAGGGTAGCCTTACGTCCTGAAATGTCCCCTTATTCTGCATGGGCCATTTGCCTAGATTGAAAAAAAAAAAAAAGGAATTTGACCACATGCACACAATTCCTGGATATTAATGAACCCTATCAAAGCAGCAGTTTTAATCAGGTTGCCTGCTATTTGGATAGGAAGCCACTGTTCATGGGCAGATCAGCCATGTGGCAGATGTGCAGTAGTTCCATGCAGGACAGCATGGACAGGGTGCACATAGCACACAGTACTTATATACAGACTTCCCGGGAGGAAATATAGAAGTCCACATGCAGAAAAGCTTTTTCGTCATCTGATTTTGTATTTGTCAGAGGTGTGCTTTAACTGAGATGGCAAATAAGGCCTTCTGTTGGCATGTGCTGCGTTGACTGGCATGTTCTGCCAACCTACCTACACCAAAGCAAAGCTGTAAGGTACCTGACATGCACAGGGAGAACATACAAGTGCAGAGATAGTTCCTCTTTCAAAATACATGCTATATGTTAGATGGCTTCAAGTAGCAGAAGGAGCACCTTTTTTCCATCAGAGCTGTGGAAAAGATAAAGCATCAAAGGACACACATCATTTCAGTTCCTCTGTTAGCCAGCATAAACGCATCAAGCAAATACACATCTTTCTCAGACTTCTAGTTGCTAATGGTCTTCCCCTGCGGGTGTCACCAGTTGCAATGGAAAGACAAAAGATAAGGGACCTCAGGGACAACATGTCAGAGGTGAGCAATCAACAGTGGAAATGGGGAACCTTAGAAAAACAGGTAAAGAAATTCTTGTTCATTCACCAGAAAGCAAAGCTGCAGTGAAAACCTTCTGTGATTGCTTACTCAACGTGCATCAGACCTATCTAATGTCTCACAGAAGAGTCTAGACTTTTAATGACCAATTTAGCTATTTATTTGATATATGCTAATGCTTAACATTGTTCACGCAAATATCAGGCATATGCTACAATTACCTAAAGCCTTTCTTAAAGTTAATAAAAACCCTTACTTCAGAATATCTATCTACCGAGTGGATGGGTAAACATTTTATCATTAGCATTCTATTATTAGCTCAACGTTGCACACACATAGCTAGTACACACAATTAGGAATTGGCTCCAACTGCACTGGTCACCTTGTAAACACATTGAGAGACACAGTCCTTTCCCCAAGGCAAATCTAAAATATTAATCAGCAAATAATTAGGCAGGTATTTCTACATACAATAATGGTCTCATTGCACCTAAAAGGATGGCTCATGATAGGTACACATTTGCACATATTTGCCAGATCAAAGCCTTATTTAGAGCAATTCACAGGTTGTGAAAAACGCTGAGAGATAAAGGTAAAGAAAGGCAGTGAAAGAAAATAGCAGGCACTTTAACATAATAAGCTATTTTGAATGCAAAAATGTCGATGTTCTATTAATGATGTCATTAATCTCCATAGTAGATGTGTCTACCATCATTTGTCACTCATTAATCAAAATAATAATACAAAGAGAAATAACTTTAGAAAAAAAAAATCTGCACATAAGCAAGACATTCTTTAGAAATTACTAAGGGTGCAATTTCTTTCTTTGCCGTTATTGTTATTACGGAGACTTAAGAAATGCTCCAGACACTGACCAAGATCAAATCACAGAGGACAGAAAGGTGGTCAGTGCTGCTGTCCCCAGCTCTCCACCCTGATCTTCAAGGGCTGACGTTGTCCCAAGGAAACCCTGGGAGACGTTCCTTCTCGGGGAGAAAAAAATGCTTCCCAAGCTCCGCAGCCTGTATAGGCAGAACCCTTGATGCAATTGTATCTTAAATCATAGTTTGTTTCTAAACCATTGTTAGCTTAGTTTGTGCCCCCATCTTCTCCCTCTTCAATCTCCGTGGTGAGAAACTGGTGACTTAGGCTGCATTGTCTACCTCAAGGACTCAAATATTCATAGGTCCAGCAAAAATAAGATCAATCTGTGATTTTAAGACAAAAGTGTTTAGCGTTTTTACCTGGACTTCTCTGGACTTCAGTAACTTCAAGAAACACATTTTTAGGTTTATCTTGGTGAACACAACACCATCAGCATCAGAAACACTGCTCAAGTCATATAACAAAATTATCCCTCCTAGATCGATTGTCTAAACACCCATACAAAGGACCAGATACTTTAGAGAGATTCACCATGGCCACAGAAATGTGTCCACTGCAGATCTTCATAGAAACATCCATTCATACAGGAATTTTCAAGATGTTTTTACTTCTGCCAATATTGCTGGAAACCAAAATTCTTAACATGACTGGAAAACAAACAACAAGAAACAGCAAAACAGCCTAACCCAAAGTGGTATTATGAATCCAAATAAGCACCACTTCTCTGGAGGATTCATTCAGCTGTGGATCTGATAATATTCCTCATCTAAAAATGCCTAACACTTATGTTACGTAGTATTTGTTTTGAATGGCTTTACAAAAGCTACTATATAAAGACTTAATTTCTAGTTTCATTTGTACTTTACATACATAGTGAGTCAAATTAAAATCATTGTAAAGCAGGGTACTTGAAAGCCAGCATTTCTACAGCAGAATTTTAATTGCCTAGAAAGAAATGTGTTCAGGTCAGCACACAGTGAAGCAGCTTGAATAGTTTAACAGCTAGTAAGTTCTGCTAATAGCTCCCATTGCTAATGCACAGTTAAAACTGTCCACCGTTATTGTTTGTTCACAGGGAATTTGCCTGCAATAGTACATATTTTTATTAGACGGTTTTAGGGCACAGCCCAAACCAGGCTTCGTTGGGGAAGAGGCAGAGGAGGACTCCCAGGGTGGAGCCAGCCCTTAGGAAAAACAAGTTAATTCCAGAGCAGCCGCTAAGAACCACATTTTCTCTAAATTATAATGTATTTATTTACTTTTAGGCAGTGATGTCTTGTTTAATGGCTGTAAAGTAGCACAAAGAAGAAGAGTATTTGACCTCCCAAGTTCAGGAAAGAATTCCAACTTTTAGAGGACCACGAAGCTGAAGGGCCAGTTCATGGAGAGATGTTTGTGGCAGACAGGAGTGTGCCAGGAATTCCTGCAGCTTGGCAGGGATGCTTCAGCCAGGCTTCCTGGAAGATCTATGTAGGTCTTATAGAGGACACACTACACCAGAGCCACTTCAGGGATGTATTTTAAAACACACAGGCAGGGTCCCATGTGCTCTGAGGGACTGGGATTTGTCATGCAATGACTTCTTGTCACAAAGATGTGCTCTTGAGTTTCGGCTTTCTTTCCTTAAAAAAGTGTATGACTACTCTTCATGAGTGAAGAAGAGCTTGAAAGTGTCTAAGCAATATGACTGCTCCTCAACCCTCACTCTACAGCCTCGAACTCTGTTGTTTCATATAATGCTCTATGTTTTGTCATAAAATTGGGTGGTTTGCTGAAGTCAGGCATCATACATGTTTTGTTTTCTGTCCATTTCTCAGTGAGGACCTGCCTCTTGCTGTCCCACTTTCCCCACAAAGAGACAACAGTATTTGTACTTTCTGCTCTGTTTTGTGGAGATGGGTAGATAGGGAACAGAGACGGATATTATTGCTTTGTCAGAGACCTTTCCTCTGGTATAACTATAATTACCTTACATAGCTAGGATATAATTACTTTGGATATTTATGTCTTTTCTGATCTTTACTGATTTGTTGCCAGCCCCACTGGAAGCTCCTAACTTGACCCCAGTATCTGAGCACCAGCCTTACTCATAGAGTCCTCCTCCCACCTTCGGGTTTAACTTAACCTCTGCTTTTTCCAGACGTGCTGGAGAGTCTGTATAATGCCAAAGTGATTCATGATTTTTCTTTCTTTGTGAAATAACATTTTATAACCACTTTTAGAACCTGAAAAGTAAAAATTAGACCTATATTTCACTATTCTCTAATCTTGTGTGTGCTCTTCTTGGACTTCTAATCTTAGAAGTATATTAAAAGCAGTGCCTATATTTTCACACTTTTGTAGCAAACACATGTCACCATTTCCAGACACAGCACACCATATTAGAATGGAGGATTTTTTACAAATCTCTTGTTTGCTGTACAAAGGCTGCCTCGGGTCTTCAGCCTTGCTGAGATACTGACAGTAGTTCCTGCAGAAGTATTTCATGACAACCGCTTATGAGCCCTTGTTTCATACTACACCTTCTTGGTATCCAGAATTTCCTGCAGTGGGTAATGTAGAACTGAGCTTGGAAACATGTCAGGAAATGTGTCAGGTAAGCACAGAAGACCTTAAATCCTATTTCATCCCATTAAAACAACACACATGGGTTGGCAGTAGAGATTCTCAAAAAGGGAAGAGAGGTTGAATGAGGAGTTCAACAGTATTACAGCTACACCCTGGTGCAAAACACTGAGGTGTTGATGTCACACGGAACAATCAGACATCATCTACCCACGTTGCCCTAACCACACAACACTGCAGTCTACTAAAGCTCACCTAAGGCAGTGCTACTGTTCAAGCAGAAGTTTCACCTTTGGCCACAAGTTTTTGTGTTGGAGAGTCACTGCTCTGATCAAATAGGAATCTTTCTTTCCAAGGTGACTTCAGTTGAATCACAAGCTGATCCTCTGGTAACAAAAGCAAAGGAAGGAGCAGGAATAAATGGCAGGAGAGGACGCGGGACTTCCCACCCAGGGGCACAGAAGTCTTAGATTGACTGACCCTAAATGTGAAGGTGTACTTTTCACCCAAGAGCTGTTATCTACCTTCCAGGATAGAACACAGATAGCATAAAATAGAGTATTTAGTAACACAGCCTAATTTGTCAGAAAATATAAATCTAAATGGTGGAAGGTAGATCCAGTGTTCATCACTGCAGAAAACTGGTTTGCAATCACAATCATATTCAAAAATGTGTAGGGCAGAAAAAATATTCTGTCCTGAAACTTTTTTCATTGAATGTTAGGATATAGGTTTTAAAATTTTAAATGAGCTTTCTGTTTGTCAAAGAATTACTTTTTTTTTTTTTAATTGAATAATCTAATACACAGAAACACTAAGACTTCAGTCTGAGACGGGCATGATGCTTCCCCAGAGGTGCCATCGGGCCTCAAGCTATGCCTGTCCTCCTCTGCGGATCAAGCAGAACCTCTGATCTTTGTGTGTCATGATGCTCTGTGGGAAGGGGTCATCATGATAAAACTGCCCTCCCTTGCCCTGAGGTGCACGGTGGAAGATGAAGTCAAAGCATTCCTCCATAGAGAGGAGACTAAAAGGAAAGAAATAAATTGCAATTCCTATGTGGTCTGGAGCATTTTTATTTTCGTCTAAGATAACTTCTATTTTTTTGCTGCTTGTTAAAAAAAAGACACTACTTTCTATAAAACATTGGGAGGGTTCCAATTTTGTTAACAGCAGAGAAACTTCTGCTTTCATAGCAGTACTTGTGTGCTTCTGAAAACCCAGGCAAAAATACTCAATAATTTCAAAAGGAAGATTCAAATAGCTGTCCCAAATCTGACACAGAATAAAGCTTTATTACTCTTTTAATCAAGCACAGATGAGGATGAAGAATTAATTTCTTAAAAACAAAGGCAAAACTAATATCTCACAGAGCTAAGGTTTCACCCCACTACTGTTAATCCTACATTCTGTTTTAACTGACTTTTGGACAAGACAGGAACGGAAGGGAAGTGGTCAGGGGCAGTGATCTGGGCATGGTTTTTCTGTTGTTTCAAGTTCTTAAACTGAAAAGTCATGCTGACCAATGGGACATGTGGAAGGAAAAGCCAGAATGGAAATGCCAAGGGAGAAGATTTGCCCCATACCGTGAGCTGAGAATGAGAAAAAATGAGCTATGATTTACAAGGGTACCCTAGATTGGATGGTCACTTGCCTGCCTGGTCATGCATTTCTGGTGTGACTCACGAAACCAGGTTTTTAAAAGCTTTCAGCATCAGCGTTGAATACTTTTGCAGAGACTTTTGATCTTTCTCTTCCTTTTTATCTCCATCTTTTTTCATGGGTCTGAGTCGAGGGGAGATGAGGAAATTAGTTTTTCACTCTCTTTCCTTGATGGGAATAGGTGTGAGGGGATTAAGAAGGTCTTTCACCTCCCCTTCATCCAGTTTGGCTAACAGAATTGTTCCACTTGTAAACTCAGTGATTACGAACACACCCACTAGTTCTCAGATCATCTGACACATTCATTAGGAAATCAAAGGTCTTTTCTATCTGGGAAGAAAAGTCTTTACATTAAATACTAAAATAGAAGCACTCTGGCACTCTGCAACCCTCTATAACAGATCATGATGCAGAAACAGATGGGGTTCCAAATTTTCTAGAGTAAGGCTAACAATGTTTTGCTGAAGAAAAGACCAAACACAAAGTTCCTAAAATATCTAAATAGGCTCTGTCTTTTCCACTATAAAACATTTTACATATTTCAAAGTTATTCGAAGTTTTGTGACTTATTTTTTGTGTGCAATGTGATACAAAGCGCACATTGTTGGGGGGTTTTTTTCCAAATTAATCAGATATATCTTCTTCTTCTTTTTTCCTCATCAAAAGAGTCCAACTCACTGTAGCTCCATGCATTGGGCCTATTCAGCTAAAGATGTTTAGATTTCCCCTTTTTGTATTGAATTATAATGATGTTTTGGTTTTAGTTATCATCGCCTCTAGCTTAGACTATGGGCTTACAAACATGCCACAAACATAACAGCCAAGTCCAGATATTTGCAAGTTACTGAGTAAGCATAATTCATTGCACACTTTGAATTTATACTGGCCTTGCTTCACCTCTTTGAGCATAATGGCATGCATTTGTCTTGGCCTGTCTTGAATTTAAACATATTCTGTAAGAAGGTGTTAAGTAACAGAGTCAAAGAAAGAATGTAGACAACACGCACTGGGGTATGTAGAGCACATGACTGAGCACCACTGAGGGACGGCAGCTCCCACAATGAACTTCCCATTTGTTAACCTGTTTTCACTCTGTCACATTGAGTTGTGATTCTGTTTCCACAGCCTGCAACATGTTCTGACCTCACTGGGTGACTTAAAGTAAGACTAGATAACATGATTAGAGTGTTGTTGGCACGTAAAGTGACAAGTACTGTTTCTGCTAACAAGACGTACCCAGTCAGAGCAGTTTTTGCTTGTTGATACGCCACTTTGCTCAGTGGGACCCTAATCCCAAACTAGATCTCTTATCTCCACCATGATACAAATATAGCCAAACAGAAACAACCCCACAAGACAATAAGCACACTAATAATATTCCATGTGACCACACAAGATGGTGTGATTTTGATATAATTTATTTATATCAATTTTTAATATAAATATTACTGATTTTGATACAGAATTGATTTATCATTTTAAACTATCTTTTTGCTATGCAAATATGAGGGGCAATTTATACTGTTTCCTATCAGCACAGTTTGGCTTAGGCACGATCTCAGGTTGATCCTCCTTCTGCTTGCTCTCCTACTCATTACCTACAGTATAGGGAAAGCACTTTAAACCCTTTGCGTATGGATTTCTGACTCCATAGCTGCTTGATTCCATACGAAATGTCCCTTTGATCTCTCAGGCCTCTGATGTTTCAGACTTGTGAAGAATCTCGCTTTAGCAGCTGCTGCCATAAACTGGCATATACAAGCAAATTAGGAGAGATTTAGAATCATAGAATCATAGAAAATCATAGAATCGGTGAGGTTGGAAGGGACCTTTAAGATCATCAAGTCCAACCATTAACCTACCCTGACAAAAACCACTTCTAAACCATGTCCCTAAGTACCTCATCTACACTTTACTTAAACACCTCCAGGGATGGGGATTTGAATCTTTCCATACTTATGAAAATACTGGGGCAAAAGCAGGCAGACTGACTTATTGCCATCATCCCACCACCATAACAGAGTCAAAGGAACTGTGTGTAAAAGTACCCATGGGCATCGTAGAACAAATCTTGTAGGATAAACCACTTCAGTGGTTGCTAGACTTTTGTGTTGAAGTGGATTTGTGAGTGGGTTTGTGCTGCTTCTATGGTACCAACAACTCCTCTTCATGTCCTATTGCAGAGCTTTGTGCTGAGCAGCATTTCAGATGCCCAGGAGTTCCCACAGCCCTCCAAAAGGCTGCTGCAGGAAAAACAAGTGTCAGACACAGGCTCCTTCTTCCTGACATGCTCATATAAGCCTTGCAGTGTGAGCAGTGACTGAACTGAACTTCTTCCCTCCCAGTCTGAGCATTCGGAAGCTAATTCACCAGGGACAGAGCCGTGAGAGTTCACAGTGCCAATTAATATGTAGTCAAACACTCAAGTTCATAATCCTTCCACAATAACCTAATGAGTAGGAGAGCAAAGTCTCTTAGCTCATACTTAACTAGAAACTGTTAAGGACCCATTTAAAACCACCCCTTTGAATTTCATAGCAACGACATAGCTAGAAAGTGTTAGCAGAGAACGTCTGCCCATGGCCCCAGATGCTGATAGTTTATGGCTTTTTTTTTTTTTCTAAGTAGCAGCTCCTTTCCGCCAGCATCCCTCTCATTTTCTTCCAGATTTTCACAAAAGGTCTTTCCTTCTAGCTCAAACTACAATTTTCCCAGCAAGCCAGCGCTGGTAAGAAGGTGTCTGACTTCAATATTTCTTAACAGAAACAGCACTTCCAGGTTTACAAGACCCCAGAGGAGAAAAATCAGGCCTGCAATAAGGGAAAATCTGGGTTTAACCAAGTCCGTCTCACTTGTAGACAGAGTCTATAAGTAGAGCTGTGAAGTCTCACATGCTGAGCATGGGACTTGCCCCACTGGCTTCTCTCTGAGGTCCCCTGGGTTAGGGCTATATCCATGCAATGCACTGTCCCTGCTAGTTCCCCTCCCAGATGCATTGAGCAGAGCAGAGCTGAAATCTGCTAACAAACAGTAATTGGCACAGGGTGATGGAGTGAGAAGGCTGAGGCCAGCACAGCTGTCAGGGGCCCCATGTTCAAAGGAGACATGGAGGAGACACGTTCCTCAGCTCCAGCCATGCACTATATCCTTTCCCCAGCACTTGCCTGGACAAAATCTCTTTCCATGACCGTATTCATAGGTCCATCCCAAGATGCAAACTCGTGCCCCAGACAGATGCTGGCCCTCATCGTTTGACTGGAAATAGAGGGGTCTATCTGAGTCCTATCTGAGTCCTACATAAATGTTGAAAAATATGGCAGGGGCTATCTGTAGCTGTTTGAATCACTGAGACGATTCTGATGTGAAAATCATTTACACCCAGGAACACTGGTAAATGGCCACTTGAGAGTCTTTGAGCAGCGAAGCCTGAATTCACTGTTGCTGGAACCCAAATACTGGCTGGGACAAAAATACTGATGCACACACAACAACAATGTCCATTAACAAGGCAAGATGGAGTTTCGCCGTCCACCTCCATCCCTTGCATCATGACTTCCTTCTCTTCATCTCAGTCCATTGAATAAAGGCTTCCAAAGCTTTTACTGTTCATAAGCATGAGGACTTTTTCTCCATTAAAATTATGAAGATGTCTGATTTTAATGAGTTATATGTTGTGGCAGCAACTTGATGTTAATGAATTACAGAACAGAGGTTGGCAGTAGAGACCTTCCGTAAGCTGCAGTGTGCCCAATTATACTAACAGACTGGGTAGCAACGAGTGAATTATTCCAATGGAACATGAACCAGCATAATTGTTTTTCTGCAATTTTTATATCAAATGTCACTTGTTTATAAAAACACACTTCTTCTTTCCTTCACGATAGTCTCCTGTTGAGGAGAAGCTTGATTTGTGCCCAATCAGTTTGTTGTACATACTGGAAAAAGGAGCACACGTTGTTTAAAGATGCATTAAGCTGTCTTTGTTTCCTCACTGATTTTCTCCTCTGACACATCTTTAGGAACGAGACTTGCACAAGGGCGTTCTCATGGCATTAACTTTCAGTGTGACTAGGTTGTTACAAGACCTGAGCTGATACAGCTCAGACTGGCTGTCATTTTGGGCTTACCTACATTCTAAAAACCATAGTGGCAACACAGTATGTCACAGGAGAAAAAAGGCCTTCCTCATAGCACAGTTCCAGAGCTTCTTCACCCAGGTAAACTGCAGTGACACCACCCTGTGTTTGCGCCAGGGATTTTGCTGCGCAGCTCTTTCAGTGAGTACATGTAGGTTCTTTTTTTTATGGCTAGAGTGTGTTTTTTTTCCACACTGTTAATCCATACTACATAGCTTAAAAAATATATATTCATGGTTGAGACCTGGCCTTTCACTGGGGCTCTTTGCTCCAGCTCTGGGCAAGGCTAAGCAATCGCTGTATATAAAACATAGCTTACAGCAGTTTTGACTTTTTACGGTAAGGATTTGAACCAGAGCAGCTTTATGATGCCTGATTTCTGATGATGGAAGTCTCCAGCAGAGACAGTCAAGGAAGAAAAAAGAATTCACCAGCACTAATTTGTACTTGGATAACGTTTGAGGTGAAACTTTAAATAAAAGTCATCAAGGAACACGGGGTAAAAGGAGTCTTTCAGTTTGCCCTCTTCCAGGGGCCTGGGTTAAAAGGATATGACTGTTGTAGTAGAAAGACTTCCCACATTTCTCACTCCAGCAGCTTGTAAAAAGAGTGAACTGGGGTTTATTTTATTTTATTTTATTTATTGCCTTCTCTTTGCAGACTTTGCTGAGCACAGAGCCTTCAAGTGTTCCAGCAGTACATGATCACTCAAAGAGGCCAAGGACTGTAGCCCTTTAGGAGTCCCAGTAATGCACTTTGGCATCCCCAAACAGCCCCAAACCATGACATCTGGCCACATACACCTCTCAGCAGCGAGGTCTGACGTGAGCAACGCCTTCAGCACCAGGAACACATGGACCGTGTTTGACCCTGTCTTGGGACCATGCAGTGCCATGACATGAGAAGAACTCTACAACACCCTGGATTTAGGGCAACATTTTGCTCCCACATGTAGCAGGGCATTTCCCAACCACCACCGTCACCACCACCACCTCTGTGTGCAATCCCCTCCCCTGGCGTGGTGGGAGCTTGCTCCAGCAAAGAATGTGCAATCAAGATCTGCAGTTCATACCCAGGAGCAGAATGTTTTCTTTAATTTATAAAGCGTATACACAAAAGGAATCCTAAATCTGATTTGTATTGTTTGTACGTATACTGTTTTCCTGGTACTGACATAGGCTTATGCGTATAATTTCATTTGAGTTGGGTTGTGTTTTTTTTCATTTTAAAAATTCTTTTCAGCTCCTAATCAACAACACCCTTCCTGTTGCTTCCTTTCTCTTAGTAAATTCAACTGTGTGTGCACATGGTTGTGCAGATACACTCACACTCACACAACCTCCATTCAACTTCGCTGTGTTGCGTTGTGGTTCCCAAGCTGTGCATTTCTTATTGCCCGGTCTGAGGAGCTGGAGCTCTCTCTTTCTATTTATATGAAAGTTACTTCTAAATAAGATTTACTTCATCGTATGAAAACCAAGTTATTTCTGACCATGTTGCCTGCAGCATTAGGAATGTCAGGTGAGAAGAGCCTTCAGGGGTGACAGCAGCAGTCATTACTACCAAGACAATCACACAACCACTTTCAGAAACTCATGAAATCACATCTTTAGGCTCTGATGGTTACCAGAGAACTTAAAAAATCATAATCAGCCAAATAAGTTTTAAGAGGCAAAAACATTTGATACTAACATCAATTTTTTTAAAATCTGTATTAGTAAGGCAAAAGTCTCTGATCTTCATTGAATTTTTCCAGTTTATACCATGTCCAAAATCTAGGAGATACTGGTTCTACCTGACAGATGTTTGAACACTGAGGTTAGGCAATCCAAGTATGTTATTAAGAAATGTAGGAGGTTTGTACACATTATAAACCATAGTGAAAGATGTGATTATGCCTAGCAAACAAACTAGAAGGAACAAAGTAGTCTATATTTATAAAATATGGTAAACCATTTCCTGTTTTCCTCCAATGAATTGACTAAGTATAATCTGGATACTTTTATTACTGCTGTTTTAGTACATGGCATACCGATAAACAGGATTCCACTGTGACTGCAGTGTGTCCTGCAAGAAATCTAGTGATGGGAAGGTTGATCAATGCCATCTCCTTCCAGGACTGGAGAACTGGAGACCCCCAGAGAATGCAACAGAGGGACAAAGAAATGCAGTTCAATCGCAGGACTGAGCGGTCAACGGTGAAGGGACAACTTGTGAAAGAAAGAGCCTTCAAGGGACAGAGTTTCAAGGGTGGAACTTGGCAGGCAGGAGCAGGGAGAAAGCTCCAAGGGTGGGAATGAGTAAGAAAAAAATTATAGAGCCAATTGTGGGAAACTGAGACACAGGAATCAATAACAAAGTGTGATCAGACGCCTATGGCACCAGAGGCTCCGAAAAGAGGTGGAGAGGCTTTACCAACTTGTTTGTGCAAAAGTTGGAAGAAATGTCTGCCACCCTGAGCCAGTGTCACTTCCCATCTGTTGTGTATTCTGGATGGTTGAAAACCCCTTAAGTCTTCCAGCGTTTCACAGGAAAAGATTCCGGGATTTTCCTTGGGGGTGTCAGAGGGGGGAGGAGTCCTTTTTCATTTAGCATTTTTAGTATTCAAATTAGAAGACTTTCAGCATCCTGGGGTGAGACTCAAAAGCCTTTCCCTGGGAAGCCTGGGAGCATATCAGAAATCAATGGCATGGAGGATGGAAAAAGTTTCAAAAATGTGAGACTGGCAGGAAATACTGGCACATTTCTGTTTGATATTTACTTTCTTGGCATGCAGTGGCTCTTTTAGCGCCAATGGAAAATCCTTTAGTGCCAAGCCACTCTCAGATAAATCTGCACACAAAATACACTTTGAATTGGCATGTAGCTTTTGAGATTAAGGTTTAACCCTTGCCAAAATATGTATTTTTGGATTCTAGCATCCCTCTTAAGTAAATTAGGCAACCTCATAATACTAAAATGCTACACATGACTGACTTGAATTTGATGCATCTGAGCTCAGCCAAACCAAATGAATGGAGTGAGGACACCCAGTACAGAAGGAAAACCAACCAACTAAGGCTCTGAATTATGACCCGGGTTTTGTACAGACATGGAGGAAATCATAGCCTGCAACCTACACAACCTAAACCTAATCTCTAGGGATGACTGAGTCCTACTACAAGAGTAGAGGTAATATTTATGTGAGGTGGAGGACAGATGAGTAGACCTTGCCTCTATTCTTGATAATGAGTTTTAAAGCCCCTTAGCCCTCCTTATTAAATCCATACTTGCACTACACTCTCATGCAAAAACACAGATTTTTAAAGTTCAGCCTTCAACTGTACAGTCTGTACAACTCTGAAAAAAAAAAAACCCACAACTTTACATTGTTCAAGAGTTCCTGGGTTTCAGCTCAGCCCATAGGCAGTCCTGACCCTAAGCTGGTCAGTGACTGGATACAGGTTTGCTGCTGTCTCTCTCACTACTAAAGCACTGATGTGGGAGTACCTGCGATCAGCAGTGCTCCCTGCAGCAGGCTGGGAACAATTCCTGGAGCTCCAGGTCATGTAGGGATTGAATGTAACTGCACTGCAATATAAGGAAGATGCTCATCTATGTGGTAGCTCTACGGCACAAAAAGATGTCATGGGCAGAGGTGTGGTATATACATTTGTGTAGTAGGGCCATGGTTGTTGAATCAGGAGGTATGGTGAAGATCAGGGACCAAGGTCAGGTAGCACAATGAAAGGTCTGCAGAAAAAGATGGATCCACCCATGGACTGGATCTTTTGCCCACTTCCCACTTATTTCTTCTTTCTCATACATCAGCATTATGCAGAATGCTTCTCAGGAAGGAAAGGCTCCTTGCATCCTCTTTTTCCTCACAACTTTCCAAAACAGCACACCTTCTGATAGAGTGCCTCTCCGCTGTCAGGGGTACAATGAGAACCCATCACCACCTTGGGAAGCTGGAGAATATCTACCTTTGGTGTGCCCCTGGGTCATCTGGAATTCTTGAAATTACACTCCTTTTCCTGTGCGTATATGAAGACAATATGGCCAATTGCAAAGAAATGAAAAGTGTGAGATCAGAGATTAACCCAAGTAATTCTACTGTTACTGTTTTTATAGAGAGTTTAATTAGGCAGTTTTTAAAAGGCTAAACTCAGCATTAATTCAGGTTACTTTTATTCCATAATCCTATTATTGTATCTCATCACAAAACAATTATTTAAAATATTTCTTGCTCTAAACTAGCCCTTTTTGGCAGCAATAGAACAAGAATCTTAAACCTCAACCATATGAGCAAAGACAAAGCTTAGCTTTGCTAAAAACTGTAGGTATGCAAAGTCTTCCAGAGTGAGGTAATAGGGTAATATTAACTTCTAACAAAATACCACAGACAGTCTATTCAATAAGATGCAACAACCCTTGTTTATGCAATTTCTCTCTTCTAGTGTTATTTCTTTGGCTTCAAAGTAGATATGTCAGATTTGTACAGAGAAGCCTAATACAAAGTCTCTAGCCCAGTATTTCTTGGTCTAACCAACTCACTGACAATGTCAGACTCTAGATTATTCTAACTGTCTCACTGTAAAATGGCTTGAAATCATGGATTTATGAAAAGAGGAACATCAGCTGTCATCCCAGCTTTCCAGCATTTGTCTAACTTGCTTCTACCCTGTCAATAAAAATAGGTTGTTATTAACAAAACAGGAACTCAAAGGAATTGCTTGAAGCCTGTTTCTTAGATACAGAATTTATGGTATTCAGACAAATTCACCAAAAAAGTGTGGGGGAAAAAAGGTTGGTTTATATATTTTCAAATCAACGATCTCATTATTTAAAATACTGTCAGGTTGTCTTTCATCTTTCAGAGCTGGCAAGCATAGGAAAACACGTTGCAAATAAAAGCAGCCTTCCAAAATGTCATACTGATTATACATTCACAAGTCAGCTACTTGAGGCTGAGCTAGATGATAAATAGCATGAGTCCACTACATGGTTTAGCTTTTGTGGATTGAGAGGCTGAACAACTGCCTTTCCTACACGTATTGCAGAAACAGCCGTACGGCAAAAGGCATACCCAGTGACAACATTTCCTAATGTATAAATTTAAGTTTATGTTATGAGGTTGATAAAATATGGTAAAAGCTGGCATCAAGCTGCTAGCTTTTTATCACATCACTTATTTCACAGGACATATGTTGACATGTTCTGTAATTTTGTCCATTATTTTTTCCCACTATTTCCCCGTACTTCGACAGTGGCAGCAGTTTATGACCATCCAACTCTAGGAACCTAGAAAAGTTATTGTAATAGATGGTTAGATAGATCTTGCGCATGCAGGAACTTCTTCAAAGTTGTGAGATGTTCCCCAGTGTGTACCTTCCAATATTAATGAGATGTTGAGTAATAAAAGGAATGCATGTCAAATTGTAACTGATAATGGACAATGATTTACTTCTACTGACTTTACCAGTTTTTCTCTCTCAGGAAAATATTTAGTGTATATTTTCATTAGTATGGTATTCTCAGAAGAACAGGGAAATTGAGACTAATGTCTCTTGAAGGAATGCTTTCAACTGCAGAGAATGGAGGGGAAAAGCCATGGAAGTAATTTGCTACTGAATTTCTTCATAATTACAGGGTTACGACACATGGAAAAACAATGAGTCTCCTTTTGAAATTTTACGTGGGTGAAAGGTGAAGACCAAGCTGAATTGGGTCACTTGTTTATTCTGATGATGATGACAAGCTTGAATATATAATAACAAAGAGAAGCCAAGAGCCACATTGACATAAATGAAAATTAACACACTCAAATTGCAGAAAAGCCTAAAACGATTCAGAGTCTTTCTTACTCAGAAATAGTTTCTGCAGATTCTGGAAGCACCAGTATAAACTGATAAAAAATAAATACAGCTTTAATTATCCCCATATTTATTAATGCCCGTATACCTCGTGTCTATATTAGCACTCATAATGATAGCGTATTGTCTGCCTTGGAAGGCTGGCAATAAGTTAATGTTTGATAACACACAATAAATTAAGATGAGATAATGTTTGCTGGTGTAGGAATAAGGTTTCCAGTGAAGCCATTGCAAGGTGTACAACTGATTTCTTAATCCACTGATTTTCTTTACTGCACACAGATAGACAATTTCAGCTGTAATTAGAACTTCTTTGTCACAGAGATGGTGAACGAACTCCATGACCAGTCCAATGTCCTGCACAGACAGAAGAGCATCACAGAACATACCCACATATGGGTTTCTTCACAAATGTGAAGTCGCCTTTGATAGGATTTCCTCTTCTGAAGAATGACAACCATAAATCTTTGTGAGCATGACGCACCATTGTTCCATAATGACTTTTTTCTAGGTTTTTAGAGACAAAATATTAGCTTCAGCCTACATGATTCACTGTAATTTCCACCACTTCATTTCCTCTCTTAGCACTCTGGGACTCCATATATTATCTCTTGTCCAAACACCTCAGCCAGAGATACCCTATATATTTGTCTATAAATAAATGTGAAGAACAGGAGAACCTTGTCTTCATAAGATGGACACATCACTACAACAGTGGTTGAAAAAATTGCCTCTGTGCTACTAAATTAAACAGGGTCAGGAGTAAACTCAAGCACTAGACCACTCATTGTCCATGCCACTTAGCTGCTAACATGGTCCCTGTCATGGCTGTGCCAGCTATCCTTCTCAGGCACAGTGTGAGGGATAGACAGGATTCTTCCTAATAGGTGTTATGGACAAAATTCACCAGGTTCCCTCCATCTCTCATACTCCCCAGGGCTATCCCAGCAGACTTTGCCTCCGAACCAGTCTTCAAGCCACTCATTGGGCACGCAACGCATATCCTCAGCTCCAGTACATGATTTTAGGCACTGTGAACTGCAAAAAGGTCAGTATTTGTTTCACTACAAAACAAAATATCTGATCTTGCATGGAGTATTACCATTTAAATATGCCCGCCTATTAAGGAATGTTCAACTACAACCACATTGATTACTCCCATCCTCTGACTGCAGTTCAGATCCCATCACTTTGATATTTTGAAGGCTGCAGATATGAGTCTCTAAAACACTGTGATTCAGCAAACTCTTCTGCTTCCTTTGGGAAGATGATCTAGATTTACAGTGCTGCAAGCAAGAACAAAGCCTGGCTGCCCTGGTCTAAAGTATATGCTGAATTCATATAAGGAATTTTTTAGGACATAAGTGGATTAAATTCATTCTTTTGTTTTTGTAAAGCAGGTTCAAGTATGAGAATGTAAGAAAGGAGCCTGTCTGTGTTCAGATAGGTTTAAATTCTAGTTGTCTTCCTCCTGGGGATGAAGAAGCAGGTTTTACCAGCTTTTACATAGTAAAGAATTAGATTCTCCATATAGCAAACAGATAGAAATCTCTGAAGACCTATGGAGATTCTCTGCACCTCAATTAATCCCACTGACTCTTCAGTGAAGGTTAGTAAAGATTTATTAATGACACTAAAGAACAGGGAAATTCAATGAGTGTTTCAAAGTTACAGTGACATCTTGTAGCCAAACCTAGTATTAAACCCAGACCCCTGGGAGCCAAATGACTTCTGTACAAGATCTTCCTTTTTCATCAGTATGAAGACCAGAATCTTGATTAAAAGGTAATCTAGGTAGACCTATAATGATAATTAAGGGTAAGAATACGTCTTGAGAACACTTTCCAGGTGATCAAATCAGGCTGAGAACTCATGAGCATTACAGAAGAGCAAAGAACACCACTTGAGGCTGACAAAGGGTACCTGTTATGAATCAGTGAATTAGCATTTCCTTCTAGATAAAATATAACGGCAGCATGCCCAGCTTGTCATGGTGAACAAAATGATCTAATAGGCTTCTTTCACCTCTAATTTTAAAAAGTCAGTTATCTACTTTAACAAGATGCTTTTTTTGACAAGAGCCAACAGTAATGATGATGGACATACCCTTTTCACTTACAAGGCTTTTTTTGTAATTTACATATATAACATTTTTCACAGCATTAATAGTATTCAGAAATATGTTGAAAACGTAATTGAAACAAGTCTAGATCTGTCTGTCATGTAAACATGTGGAGAGCAAATACACATAGGGTGATTAACGGTAGCTTAAGTGGCTTTTATCATAATAGAATTTAAGCTTTATTTCATGTGCTCTGAGGTTATTTTAAAAAATATATTGTCTAAGAAGACAAATTACTTCTTGGGAGTTTTTCAGCCATTTGATTAAGAACTACCCATCACCTCCAAAAGCCCTGCAGCTGTTCTAGCAAAAAAATGAAAGGCCAAGATATTATAAATATCAGGAATAATATTGCAATGATTGGATTTAAAGTGTACTTGTTTACTTGTTAGGATTCAGTATATTCCCTAAAATAGAGTTCTTAAAAACTATAATAGGAACTCATTTAAGTAACAGCTCAAAAGGCAAAGAACTCAATTCTCTTTTTCATTCAAAAATATGTTTGGTTTTCATTTTGTGGTACGGAGTATGAAATGGAGCATGAAGCACAAAGATTAAAACATCCAACTATAACAAAAATGTCACCTTTCTCTATATATTGTTTCCTGTTTCTTCTGATCCCAGTATTCCTATCTCACAGCTGTGTCTCTGTTTCTGTGCAGACATCTGGGCCAGAGGTTGATTTCTCAGCTATGGGAAAAAGTAGTGGTATAGAGTCTAAGTACATTCCTGCTGCAATTTGCCTTACTTATCTACATAGACCTATGCTGACCAGGCCTGCAATAGGATGGTCAAACAGCATGCGAAGAAATCCCATTTTCCAGAAAACTCAGCCTAGCAGTAATTGTGGGTTTGCGGGAATAACTGTCACAAGAATTGACCTAATCAGAGCCTAAAGCAAAGAGTAAACATTCCTTTTGCCTACTCAGCTCCCTCTCCTCCAGCTATCCTACACAATCCCTTGCACAACTCAGAAGCAATAATGCATCCTCCTGAAGGCAAATGCTATTCATTTGTTTTAAAAAAAAAAGAACTGAGTATGGCTGCACAGACTCACAACTCTAAGTGCTGTGTTCACAACACGGTCAGGAAAAGACAGAAAATGGAAACAGGAGGAGATCCTGGGAAGTGCTGTACTAAGAAGCCGAGAAGAAGGTTTCTTGAAAAGGTAAATTCACATACGGTTTCAAAGAGTTCACAGTTACATTGAGATTATTGAAATACAAAAGCGAAGATGGCTCTCAAGCTGGTAATGCCAAGAGGCAATTTTGATGGTAATTTTTGCACTATGACATCAGTTATGTAGAACAAGATATGTGCCCTTCTCAAGATGTAAATCATACGATGAAAACAGAAGATAAAATTCATTTTTCCATATTAGTCTGTTTGTGATTTTGAGAACAGGCTTTCTACTAAGCCTGCCATTTGTCTCGCTAGATGTGAATAACAAGATTAAAACTTCAAGGACTTTATCCTCAGCCAGTATATATTTGCATACAAGAGTTGAGGCTTTGGCCTAAACCATTCAAAAGCCCATTTGTGTTTTAAATATTCAAACAATTTTAATATTTTAATATTCCCCCTCGGGTTATTGAGAAAAATCAAATTTAATACTCACCAACCATCTGATTTATATAAATATCTTATAAACTTTAATACTGGTGCCTTTGCACACTTAAGAGCCACATGGGACATGAGAGCAGGGAAAAGTTGCACTGAAAGTCAGTGGGAAAATATCTGGTTTCTTAGTTATAAAGCAATAAAGGGCATGCATTTAAAATTACATATTTTAATATTTCACATACCCTATTCTGGATGCTGTGGAAAATGAGTACGTTGATTCAGACCTTTGCATATGGTTATTGATCATAACAAATCCAGGTGGGGGGCCTTAGCTGTGTGCTCAGGCATATGTGTGGTCATGCCTGCACGCTGAGGATGGAGGAAAAATCACCCTTCTGAACTCTAACTCCATGACCTCTCTACTTTGTATATTATTTACATCTCTCTTCTGCAGGATTTACCATCAAGGAAGGTAAACAGGCTGTGGGACAGATCGATGGCAGTGGAAAGACAGGATTCACTTGAATTCATCACCTGACATGGACAAAATTCCTCCCTGCATAGAGAGTTAATATGAAGTTAATATGAGTGCTGCACCACAACTTCCAGTTAAATCTCCAAAGTAATCTGGGAAATGCAGGAGGGAAGCCATGGGGATAGGGCAAGAGGAAGCAGAGAGTGTGGCAAGGTGAAAGCATGCAAGGCAGGGCTCACCAGCAGCCATCCTGCATGAATCCCTGAGGATGCAATCACTCTGTGTGCTCCCCAGGAGTCAGAGAAGAAGGCTCAGAGATGTCTGAGGGGTTTTTGGCTAAGCCCTGGTAGACCTCCTGCAATGGACTGGGCACACAGAGGGAGGGCAATGATGAGTCAACACAAGGGTTTGTTGCTGAGGCAGGAGCTGAGGGAGGAGCTCAAACCCATCCCCTTATCTGAAGTCATCCTTTACAGTATTATTTAATTTTATTTGTAAAAAGGTCTTTTTTCCAGGGTAGACCCTGTCATTTTATGCTGAGTGAACTGAGCGACCAATGCAGGGCCCTGTGCTGAAAGCTGCCATTGGCCCAAGAGTGAAAAGGCAAATAGCTGCAAAATGCCAACTGCCGCAAGACGTGACAGGAGTCAAATCCCATAGCGGTGGTTCGACCCATTCAAACCCCCGGCCATGTTCAGATCAACACTGAGCCCTAATGTCACTTTGGAAATTAATGCATTTAAAGTAAGCCAAAAGAAACCAACTCTTATCGCAGAACAAGCGTATCCCCAGACGATAGCGATCAAGCACTGTAGCAATCCAGCTATGCTGGAGCCCTGACACAGGAATAACTGGCGAAGCTTTCCCATGATGACAAGCCATCGGCTTGACACTCCCTCTGGAGCAGTCATGGCTGGGGAGTCAAGGAGAGCCAGGGAAGGGGAGGCCCATGGAAAGGCAGGAGGAAAGGGCAGCCCCTGCACTGTGTCCTCCATCTCCTTCCTCTCACCTCAAGCCATGCCACCGTAGTGGCCGGGGCCTGTTGATACTGTTTGGAGAGAGGATGGCAATCCCCTGGGTCTGCCGGATGACAGGTCACCTTCAGTTGCAGCATATCCAGAGCAGGGAGACATTGTAGTAGCCACAGCAGCAGCCACAGCTACAGAGGGGGTGAAAAAATCACAGAATCACAAAAGATGAAAAGAAGCTTAAAAAGTCATTTAGTTCACCCTTCTCTCCCCCTTTCAAAGGTAGGATCAAATTAAAACTACTTATGATAGATGCTCGTCTCCCTGTCCTGAAGGAATTTCCAATTATGGACGGTACACAGTTTCCTTAGTCATTTATTTCTGTCTTCAGTCTTTACAGTTAGATATTTTTCCCCACTATCCCACCTAAATTGGGCAATTTAAGTTCATCATTTCTGATATTACCCACAGCAGACAGAGAAGTACTTTTCCCCTTCCTCGCTGAAAAACCTTTGACGTGTTTGAGGCCTCTAGGACGTCTTCCAGAAGCCTCCTCTACTCAGAACTGGGAATGGGAGGCATATGGCAAATGACTTACACAGAAAGTTTATGTATTGGTCCATTGCGTCCAAGTCTGTAAATATAACACAGATATAGCATCAGGATAATCCATCAAGCAGAAAGCCATCTACTCATACTTGGTTACTAGGAACAATGGTTTTAATGGTGAAATTGAGCAAATGGTAAAAATTAGAAGAATCCAATCATTTTATTGAACTCTGTGCTACAGAATTGACCTTAATCTACTTTATTGAATTTCTCTTGTTTGTTGTCAATGGAATAGTGGTGTACGGTCTGTAACTTCTTAACTCAAGTAGTAATGCATTTTTTCTGACAGATATATTTATCAATTTCATCTTCAACAGTAGTGAGCGTTGAATCAAGAGAAACTGTTTTAGTCTGAAAAGCATACCTGGGCTTTATGACTATTACTCAACTATCTCAGCTCCTCCCCAAATAATATGTAAATTACTTGATGGCATTAATTATACTAAATTTATTAATAGGCATTTGTAAAGAAAAATACAGCAAAACACCTACAACATCTTTCATTCTCCCTTGTTTCTAAAATTTTTATTCATGCGTTAGTATACTTCTTTCTTCAGCAATTTCAACCTTCTCTTTAACTGAACTCTTCTTATAAATGCTCCAAATATATTCAGAAGTGACATGGGAAAGCCTAAAGTATTTGTCCTGTGTGTATTTTCCCAGACTAACAGCTGGAGGGACTGGGGATGGTAAAGGTTAGTTCCGACAAACTATTGCTCCACGTTCAATTTTGTATGTGGCACTCTCGCTAGAGCCAGGCGTGAAGATGGAAGAGGAAAGAGGTGACTAGCACATTGGCTAGGCCTTTTTTCCCATGATAGTGTTTTATCGATAGAAAATGTCTAGATGATTCTGAAAAGCGGGCAAAATATTAATTTGCTACAGCTTCTTAGGAGCTCAGATGTGACTGTGTACACTGCTCACCGAGACCTAGATTCAACCCACTAAGTGAATCATCAAACTGAGGTTTCCTATACAGGCAGTAAAGAAATAGAGGACCCTCCAGGAAGTAGCATGAAAATCACTCCCTAATTGCCCTTTGGCTTAATTGCGAAATTAAAGGCAATTTCATTTCTAACTTTGTCACTTCAGCTAACCCAAAGCTCTAATTATGCAGCCTTTTAGAGAAGAATTTAAGGAATATGATCTCCGACAGACACTATTGAGGCCCTTCGTCTGCATATGGTGATACCAACAATCTTTTCCTCCGTATCTTGTTTCAGTTCCTGGCCGTAGCTTTACTGTACTGAATCAAACTGCAGCTGACCAGTTGCATTGGTATCTCTACTACATTGCATTTATGGCACAATATGATAATCCAGCACTTTTCTTCTACAATGGTGTTGGCATTTTGACCAGCACGAGCAGAAATACTATTCTGAAACAAAGGAAAACAGAAACCGTTTTGAAGAAAATTTCCCTCTATCTAGAAGGAAATGGAGGGAAGAAGTGCAGACGTACCAATTATGTAAGCAACAAAACATTTTTTATAGGTTGTTAACAGGTATAATTGGGCCTGACAATCCACCTTCAAAGCCTGAGACTAATTTAGTACAAGCGGGAGATCTGTAAAGGAATAAGGGGTTTCCCGCAACGAGGTCCCCTCAGAAGTGCTCCATGTTGACAGTAACCCAGAGTCATTACCACCTGGCGATCAGTTCAGGGACCTGTGCAAAATAAGTGAAGGGTCTCAGCTCAGTTTCCAATTGTAAGGTGGACACAGTGGGGAAATCTCCTTTATAATTAACAGCAATTGGCACCTACACCAGCAAGGCCTCGGATGCTTCCCTGAGAGCTAGACAGGGATGGGAAAAGCATCTTCAATGGGCAGTCACAGATAAACAGCTTCTACCCAGCTGGCTGTGCCATGCTAGTCTCGTAGCAGACTAACCAGTAATGTCCACGCAATCTATTTGCAAATTCAAAATTTGAAGTGTTACTATTTATTTCCATTTACAGCATTTATTTCTCAACATCCTGCTTACCTGCACAACATTTTTACCAAAAAAGGAAAACATCATCCTCATTTTATGTATTCCCACCACATAAGGGCAAAAAAGACCAAATTCAATCAGCTGTCCTTAAGAAAATGCAACACAGACTTACAAATCTGACAGGGAATTTGGTTTGTAAAAGCATTACCAAGATAATGCAAGTCACATTGTTTTTATAGCTAGGCTATTGCATTCTGCTGTTGAGACAGCTGCAGTCGGACTCCGCTTGGACAGCAGATGGTGTCCTACTGTAACGCTAAACTACGCTGCTCAAAGAGGAATCTTAAACCAGCCTTTAAAATACTCTCCAATTTCCATTTAATTACTTTAGTTGGCTTCATCGAATACAGAATAAAAGTGATGGATCTGTTTAAACACTAGGCTGAACTTAGAAGTTTAATGTGTCAAAACGAGTGACTTTGAAACACAGGTCCCATTTCTGAGAGTATTTTCCAGTATTTAAAGGAACTTTTGAAAAACGTGATCGTACCACTTAGGTGCCTGAGTGATCCTTTTCAAAGGCACTGCGAGCAAATAAGTGTTAAGCATCTCTCTGAGGGTCAGAGCAGTCAGATGCCTCGCACTTCACCATGCCTTTGAAAATTTTCTCCTTACAGTATATGTTATCTGCATATAATAATGAGAAATCTAAACTTACAGTTGTTCTGGTAAAGGAAATGCAAAGACTTATGAGCTCATGTGCAAAAGGACCATTTTTTTTTCCTTCTGTGTTGTATAATATCTTGTGCAGTGGGCATCTGGTCCCCATTGGAGCTCTCAGATACCAAGTTAGTACAATTAAAAATCCACAGGTATTAAATTTATCCCTGATAAATGACATGCTGTTGCTGAGATACTAAATCTAAAGGAAATAATTTAATGCTTTCAGTCTGCATCCAAAGCCATTTTTCCTTGTATGGTTGTTTCTCCCCTGATCTTTGGGATCTGCACAAGCTCCCAGTACTTTGTGACTAATGAGGTGAACTGGACGGTAAACAGAAATGGGTTAGATTAAGAAGCTACAACTCTGCTGATGACATTGGACTTCAGGAAGTAAGTAGGTAAAAGTGAGAGGCCCTTACAGGCTTGGAGCCCATCATAGTGTTGCATGGAACCTGACTCATGGCTAAGCCTGGTCTAAAAAGCTTCCTCCAGCGATTCCCCTTTCACATCACTTACTGAATCCCAGCTGTGGCCACTGTGAGGTCTGATGCATTGCCCAGCAGGCTGGTGTGACTCAGCTCAGGGTTATCTGGAGTTTGCAAGCCTAGATTGAATTTACTGTCATTGGGAAGGCAAAATTTGTTGGGAACAGTATTGTCATTCATACTGGGAGGTGATGAAATCTTTGCCTGCTGGAGTAGATAATCATCATCTTGTACAGCCAAACCCGGGCTGGGGTGGAGGAGTCATCAATGGTGTTATTTGCATGATTGTCACTGGACCACATTTTTCCTTTTTCACAGAGACCCTTGTAAAATTCTACTCTCTTTCTGCTGCTTTCATAAGAAAATAATTGTTCCTCTGGTCTCAGGTTATGGGAGTAGTCTCGCTGACTTTGGTGACATTCTTCATATGAGAAAGGACGCTTGACTTCAACCCTTACAGGAATAATATAGTACTAGTTGTATGAATGAGATACCTGGTTTTCAGCAGAGGTTTTTATTTTCTTCATCCTTCCAGATATGACAGAGGATGTGAAGGTCAATATTGTCCAAAAAACATTTACATAACCTCCCCAAAAGCAATAAAATGATGAAACCCTGAATCTGCAAATTGTGGTGATTTGTAGTGCTTTGATTTATAGCCCTGTTGGGTTCAGAGTGAATGATTTCTACAGAGACCAGTCCCTCTAATCGGAATTTTACAAGAAACGGATGTGCTAAAAGAAACAGAAAGCTAACAGGGCTTCTGGTTACATTTTCAGCCTGATTTATAGAGCTGTAAAACTCTCTGTATCAGGGAGCTGACACCAATTTCTAGAGAGCTGTGAACATTTGTTTTCATCTAATTTTCCTGCAGGGTTTCTGGGCCCACTTCATTCACAAAAGACCCCAGTGAAATCCATGTCAGGTGTTAAAGAGTGTGGGACGCTGGTGTCACAAGTGAACTGGAGGCAAAGAAGAACCATTTTTGTAGCTGAGCAAAAAGAAACTAGCCCAGGGAACATCTGTTTGGGGACAGAAGCGTACTTTTAAAGATTTAGGAGTGAATACATAGCAGAGGAGGGAGCAGGTGTTACCAGGGCTGAAACGGCTAAGGAAGGTCTGGTCTGGCATGGCAAGGGATGCTGTAAAACTGAGTGGTCCCTGAGCTGAAGGCAAGCAGGTGCAGAAGACTGAAAGTCAAGTCTGGTGCTGCAGCAACCATGTCACTGCAGAGTGACCACAGCCCTTTTACCCGCTGACAAAGTCGAAGGCCACCTTTGTGGGGACACATTCGGACAGCAGAGGAGCAAGGTTTCGAGAAGAGGAAGATATGGAGAGAAAGAATGGGGAACAAAGCAGGGATGGGAGGTGCAGCCCGGTCAAGGCTGCAGCCCTAGTTAGTGCCCACGATACAGCAGAGGGACATGGCGAGATTGGCCAGGCAGAGAAGCACCTGGGAACCTTGTGCAGGGGGTGGGTGGCAGGTGAAGTGCCATGGCCACCTTTCCCTGGAGACTCCATCAGGACAGGGACACACGCTTAGAGGTAGAGCCCATGGGCAGTCAGGATGGTAAAATCCCCCAAGGAGAACCAAACCAAGCCAGTACATCCACCAAGCCAAGTGCAATGACCAAGCTGGGGGAGAGAAAGCATAGAGGAGCAGGACAGGGCATGAGTGAGGCACGAGGATCAGGAGAGGAGATGTGTGAGCAAACTTTTGGGTCAAGAGTGGGTAAATCACCAGCAACTGTCCTCCTGAAGGTGGGCTGTGATTCGCAGTAAAACCTCCCTCTGCCTCTGTGAGGACGCTGAACTATGTGACAGGCAGCAGGGAAAAGCTCCACAGCTCAGATCTTGCCAGTTCTGCTCCTTCTTATGCCTAGAAATGCCTAGAAATGTTTGACTTGTACTTTCATGCCCAAAATTAAGACAATGTAAAAAGTTAGAACAAAACAATCTGAGATCTCTTTTAAGGGGATAAACTGTTCCTTTCCAGAAAAGAAATCATGTATCAATCATAGGCTATTATGGGTGCTTGAACTAGCATCCTGTCCACAGAGAGCTGCAGGAGACTCTAGTGGAAAGGAAAACAGAAAATTACCTTAAACCAGCACTTTTAAGCCAAGTGGATCTTCAGATCTAAGGCCCTGATCCAACCACTTGTTACATTCCAGGACACTTAGCAGGCTTGTGGGCAACCACTACCATGCCCAATTGGCCAAGGTTTTAGGATCAAAGCCTGAGGTATTTATGTGTTGGCTAATAGGCTAGCTTAAAATGTCAGCTTCTGCTGACATAGCATTTAAGAAAATGTTCTTACCTTGTTATGCTGTTTAAAGAAACCCTATCAGTTACTTTATGATGTCAAAATATTAAATATTAAACATATTAATTTTTAAAATAGTTTAGTAGTATGTCCATGTTATTTTGTTTTTAGAGTGTCAAATTAAAAATCAGTTATTAATTAATAAACCAAGGTGCATTTTATTGCACTAATAAGTGCAGCTCTAAAAATTTATTACCGCTTTCCAAGGATTTACTTCCTTTATTTAAATAAATGTATTGGTAGGTTAAATTAATTATAAAGATCAAACTTACATGGAGAGGCCCTGGTCCAGCAAACACATATGCTTATGAGTCATTTAACTGCTTGAGCAACTTCATAGTATTCAGTGGGTGAGAGAGAAGCTGTGATCCGTGGAGCTCCTAATGTGGGTAAAGTTATTCATGGGCACAACTGTTTGCAGGACCAGAGCCAAATATAACACATATACAAATTCTCATCTAAAAGAAAAGGCAAATTAATGCATAGTAAAATGCAATTACACATTATTGAATGTTCTAACAACTATATATTCCATAGTAAGAGCATGAAAACAAATATGGGTACAAAGATGCACAGGGCCTACCTGTAATTGATGGATAATGAATGGAGAGGTAGAATGAAATGGAAAGGTGAAGTAAATCCGGTGTAACTCTCTTTGTGTCTGATTTTTTCCCTAGTTGAGTTGTTTCTTAGATGTAATAAGCATACACAGGAAATATACAAACAAAACAAAAAAAAATGAGGTTGCACTCAACTGCCACCTTTGGACACTAAATGCTGGTGTTATGCTGTCTAAACAGCACTTGTTTTGGTCTCTCAAGGTGTTTCAGAGCACCTGGGGCAGATGCTTAGATGCCCAGTGTGATCAATAAATAAGAAGTAGGCACTTCTAAAGATTAAATTTTAAAAAACTCTCATGACACACTCCGGATGCTGAAACTGCTCATGCATTTTGTATCAGACAACAACTAGCTATAACATTAAAACAGAGCCAGGTTTCTCCTGTCACTCATTCTCTCTGTGATCCCCATGGCTGTGTAACATGTACTGCAGAGGGACATGGCTCCCAGGGGAAGAAGGGGGACAATGCTTCAGAGCCCAGCAGGAGAAGAGGACGCTGCCCTGGGAGGTGAGTACGTTGGCTTTGAATTCTTCATGAGAGCATGGAGGGGAACCTCGTTTGCTCTGCGCTAGGCTGCTGTGTCCTATTCCAGATGTATTTTTTTAAGAGTGATGCCAACTGACCTGCCTGCTGCTGGATTCAGCACTTCCCAGCGGCTGAGTGCAAGTCGAGTGCCTCCACACCCTCACTTCGAGTCAAGCTTTCTTGGGAGCGAGTTACGTAGCTGCTTAGTTTCTGGCTTTCAGGAGGTGGTGTTATGCCTCTAGGAAACCATGGAGTCCAACACAGGAGCACCAACTGGTTCTAGACAGCAGAGAGCATGTTAAATTGCTCTCTGAAATTTAAACACCTGTAGTTTACCTGTGCTTCAGGACAAGCAGGATCCAAGTGGCCAACTGATCTCCCGCAACGCTGAAGCCATGCTGCTGGAAGAGATGGAATAATTCCTGAAGATGTCCCTACTTACTGCAAGGGGGTTGTGCTAGATGACCTTTAAAGGTTCCTTCCAACCCAACAGATTCTATGATTCTGTTCTATGAATTCCCTTTTTGGCCTGTCCTCCTTATTAAAATATGCATGGATATCTCAGTCCCCCTGGTCTGGGCTGTGGATGCATTAAGCACTCTGCAAGTTCCCCTTATGAATCGCCAGTAAAGTAGACGGATTGCAAATGTTTATGTTCCTGTGTGTGTTTTGCCCCTGTGAAATAAATGCTGCTGCCAGGCACAACACAATGCAGGCAGTGCCTTCTGCAGCGTTCACAGAAATGTTTACTCTAAACTGCATCTTTGGGGGGGATGCTTCAATCTCTTCACCTCCCTGCCTCCCCACTTGTGCTTTAGCAGCCTCTACATGGAAGGTGTCATGATTACCCACAAGAGGTTCACTTCAGCTCTGCTGCATCCTGGCCGGCTCTTTTAACTGGATATTTTTTTTCCCCCCAGAGTAATTTCTCTGAAATCACTCTCCCGTCTTACTGTGCTTGGCTGTCATAGATCCTGCTCATCCCCTGGAAGTACTCCTACTCTGGATGGTGCCACTGTATGGTAGGAATATTACAAAAGGTGCAATTATTTTAACAGGCCTTTCTTCCTGGTGCACGTTCGGGATGCACAATGCTGATGACTGGGTCTTTTGTTCATATATGCAATATGTAAAATGTATAAATGCACACTTTGTGTTTACACAGGAGAAAAAGAACATGAACAAGCCTCAGTAATCCCTTATTTCTCACTTGCAATTAGACTTTAAAGGTCCTATTCATATCAACAGAGTTTAGTGAAAGGGCAGGTGCCACTCTTTTCTTGGTAGCATTGTCACCTCACAGAGTTCAGCCTGCCATGGCTTTCTAATGGGCCCTCCCTTGTAACCTCCATTTTGCCACTGCAATCATTACCAACATCATAGGTCTAAATCTCATCAGGTAACCGATCCAAGTTTAAAAATGCCATGAAATGTTTTGTGACGCATAGCCAAGAGGGCCCTCTGTCACGTAAAGGGGGACACGAGGAATGGGGATAACGAGGAGCAGACAAGCCAGTACCACCTCTAAATGCCTCAAAACGTGAAGCCATGACACTAGACATGATACAACTACTTCATGGGTTCATCAGGTGCTCATTACCTGCCTGAACATGCACTTTCCTGTGTAAGCAGTGGTGCTGCTGCCACTGAGTTTATATTCAGGCCAAACTCTGGTGGAGGATGCAGGGAGCTCCACATGAAGGGACCAGCCTGTAGAGGTAAGGGTTAATCATAGCTGGAACAGGGAAGAGCTGTATTGCTTTCTACCAAATCATCCAGAATAGTGCCCCTTCTGTTTTTTTTCTCCCCTTTGTGCAAGGATTGCTTCAGTCTTTTTTGAATGTGAGCTAACTTTGCTTATCAGTACCCAAAAAGCAAGTCCCTGCAGGGTCCCCACTGACAAACGCTGCCAGGCAGTCATGCCCTTTCCTCTGCTCTGAAAGCGGTAATTAGAGAGATGCAATTTTCCAGTAGTGCTTGACAGCCTACATCAAAGGCACAGAAACTGTTTCTGGACATTGAAAAGATAAAATTCTAATACTAGCTGATGCCTCCTTCAGTTTTTATTGCAGTTCAATGTAAACAGATGCTGCTGGTTTTGAAAGTGTATGTTCTGATCTGTCAGAGTATATATATTGCAGCGGTGATATCTACTGTAGTAAATGCTGATATTTACCACCACGTGCATATACTTGATTCAATCATCTCTATGACATTAGCTGCGTGTGTGCTTACACACTCACAGATGTCTGTCTTTACATATACATGCATCCAAACACAAACACATGCATATGAATTAAATGGAAACTGTAACCCAATCTTAACCAGGGTTTTAAATTAATCATAATACACGCACGTACTTACAAACATCGGGCTATATTTAACTTTCACATAAGCAGTGTAGGACTATTATCTTCTGTGGAGCTCTACAGTTTATGAGTCAGACCCAAAGCCTGTTAGTTAGCTGGTGGAAAGACGCCACTGACTTTATTGGGCTTTGGACCAGACCCGAAGCCAATGGTTAATTGTCTCATATAATATAACTTTCCCTTCCAGCAAACTTAAGATAAACTTAGATTCTAATTCCAATAACTCTCTATAATTTTTTCCAAACAAATTCCTTATGGAATGGAAATGCTCATTCTTGTTATGGGCATTTTTCAATGCTTTTGCGTTTCTTTGTTTTTAAAATTGATTCAGTCATGTTAAACATTATGCAAGCTTGAAAAAGATCACAGTCTCCAACTATCCAAAGTGAAATTCTCATACATAGGCAACTCAAAAATAAATGTCATTAGAAACTTCAAACTTGGCTGGTATTAAAGCCATCTTTGAGGAAGGGAAAACAATTCACATTTGAAGAAATTCAGCCTGATGTTGTAGAAAATAAGAATAGTTTAGGATTACTTGTCCATCTCAGCTTTCTCATTTTATTATATGCCCTGTACAACTTTCTATTTTCTTTCCAGGTTTTTTAACTTGGATTGATTTTGAATATGCATTTGAAAGATGCAATTTTTTAGAGGGAAAACTAACATGCATGCAGAGAGCTTCTTGAGTTAAAGGGAGAGCTGTTCTACAGATCTGTATTTGAACTCCAAGCTAATAAGGCTGCTAAATTCATCCTAATTCAGGCATCATAGCCGACAGAAATGCAGTTAAAGACATTTCATTTTTAAGAAATGACTCTTCAAGAGTCTTTTCACTAAAGATGCTGCCAGTCCTCCTTTGAATAATGTCTAAATTAAAATTCTGAGTTAAAAGCTCGTGAAGCTTTCTGAATGTAGATATTGGATACGCAGCTAGTACTTATGCTGTCTATAAAAAGGATGTGGCTGAAGTTTCTTAGCTGTGCTAATCACTAAAGAAAGTTTGGATTACAAAGTTTTTATTACATGTGGATTACTATTTATATCGATACAGTTGTTATGTGATACAATCACTGTTGTGGAGACATTGTGCTGCCTTCTGGCGCTACAGGCTCTCAGCTGCTGGGGGTCTCACAGGGTCCTTGAGTGCAGGTTCCTGGCTAAGAGGCGACCAGGAACATCTCTTTTCGTAGCCTACAGCCTCTGCATAGTCAGGTAGGTGCTTCCAGAGGCCGCAATTAATTCAAGGCAATTAAAATGTGAAAGTGTTTTAAAAACCACTGACTCCTGCTTCAACCTATTCCAGTCCCTCAGTCCCATATATATTGTATTTTGCAACCTTGTTTTTTGTTTTATAAATAGACTTTTGTGGGTATTGTTTATGTAGCCTCCTACCCAAGGAGGAAGATTGACAATGTCACAGAAAGAAAAATCTTTGGTCAGACTGACAACATCTATGACATCCCACTGTCTCTTCTTGTGGTATACCATGGAGGTGGCTTTCACTGTAAATCCAAAGCTCGTTATGAGGTTTTGCAAAGCACTTAAGGCTTTTAGTGAGTAGAGCGTGAGGACCAGATGCTCCCCAAGACTAATGCACACAAGATTGGTGTAATGTGAGGGCGGGTCTCAGAGCCCCAGAAAAATCTCTTCCAGTCCTTTGCTGATGTAAATGGGGACAGGTCCATTGGCTTGCATCTAAATGCATCTACAGTGTAAGACAATCACCCCTTGAGTTTTAAAGCATCCAGTCCTTACTTCTGTATTTGTGTAAGCTGACATTTGCATAATAATGCCCAATGCACACAAAACATTGCATCAAAAGAAAGTTATTCCTTCCCTCCCAGCTTGTCTTTTGGAAATAATTCTGAGAGAGAATAATTCCCAAGAGCTTCCCCGCACCACTTGCAGTCTTCCAGTTAACATAATACTGTCATCCTTTGCTACCAGACCTCTTTCCCTCCCACTGCCACTTCCTTTCTCTCTGGCATGAGAGGGGAGCCTGAGTCATAGCGAAAGCTCTAACTACTGCCTCCCCCGGGTGCTCTTCTCTTTCTGCCCCTCCATCGGGGCAGCAGACAGTGGTGGTCAGAGGGTCTTCGTACAGCCCCTCTTTCTGCAATGTACATCAAGTGCACATCCCACCCTGCCTGTTGCTGCGTGTCCAATACACACCTACTACAAAAGCATGGCTCAATTCGGCTGAAAGAGCATTTAGTTTGGGCTGCATCATTTTACGCGTGTGTTCCTGGACCTCAGTCCTGCCCAATGTCGATCACCCTTACCCTGCTGCCCCATTGTCTGCCCCAGCTTTCATGGGAGTGGGCCATAGTCATAAAATAACTCAAATTTTGAACATTGTTCCCACAAAACTCCCTCACAAGGTTTGTCTTATAGCTTACTAGCAAGGCCTGAGTCTGTAAGAGAGTAGTTTTGATCGCTGTGCGACCCGAGGAAAGAGGTTTGTTTCTCTTCCACAGGGCTAAGCAAGAAGAAATGCTCAGAGTGTGGTTCACACCATCATGAGCACCAGTTGTTGGGTGAGGGGACTCCGTACCGCACCAGGCAGCAGCACGAAGGTGAGCCGGACGCAGGCACTCATCTCCCACCTCCCGGTAGGAGCTTTGCTCTGTGCTGCGGTGGAGTCCTCAGCTGCAGCCACTTCCCGAGATGAAAAGAGCAGCTTTGCACGGTGGATTTATTGCACATTCCTGGTCACACGAGGGAGACTGTGTCCAGGTAGCTCCCTCCCTTGGTCTCCCTTTAATCACTGCAGGGTGGGAACCGGATCCAGCCTGGAGGGATAAAAGGTTTCGGAGATGAAGAAGTACAATGGAGCAGAGTTAATGTCGACCGATTTACTGTTGTAAGCAAATCACTACCAAATCTCTCTTGGGCAGCATGTTACAATTTACTACTCGTAGATAAAGGAGTCAGAGCTGTTGCTTCTGGTTCTGCCTCCAGCTTCTCCTGCCGCAGAGCCGGACAGACAATGGGTCCGTGGTGCAGAGGGGCCTCGGGCCAGCCCAAAGGAGCTGTGTGTTGCAATGCCCATTATCGCAATGCCTCATTTTTAGGCTCCCTGCTGCGGAACAGATTGCTCAGGCCAGGGACAGACACCACTGTGCTTCACACAAGGTGTGGAGAGAGTTAAAAGTTAATGAAAGGAAACTTCAGTAATCCACACACTCCTTGGGTTAGAATATATATATATATTTATACATAAATAGGGAGACTCGGCACCATAATAAGCAGGAAGAAGACGTCTCTTTCTGCCATAAACTCCCCTACAGTTAAGTTCCTAAACCACATCAGCCTGCTTTTGTGGAAAACTAGAGAGGGAAAGGACCACCTCACTGCACCCAAAAGCTCACTGGGTACAGCGTGTTATATTCCAGGCAATGGGGCACTAACTTGCCAGTCTCTGCTGAATTTAGTTGGAACGGCTCTACGGCCCCGAAGAGTGTGCTGGCCAATGGGCTATTTAAGCAACTGCTCTTTCTTGCACTCTCTGGTCACCTCTGTGTCTAATATAAAATCAAAAGTATCATTAGAAGAGATGAAGAGCAATTATCTAGAGTCTCTAATAAATTGGTGGCTGGGATTTTCACTTTGCCTGCAAAATACCTGAGTTCAGCTGTTTACCTGAAATCGGGCGGTACCAGGAGTTAGAGCCAAGCATCCCATTTCTCCGTGAAGGTGTCCGGCCAGTTTGTTTAACAGACCTTTCACTTCCCAGATCCTTAGGAAGAAGGTCTGATGCGGCTCGGGAGACTCACGCAAGACGAGGAGTCTGGATTTAAGCCTACGAGTACTACTGAGGAGCAGGCTGGCCCCCTCCCCTCTGCCCGGCCTTTACAATGGGCAAGTTAGGCAGCTTCCTTGCCCTGCCTCTGATTTCTGAGGGTTGTGTTCCCGAGCACAATCCTGAGCAGCAGGAGGCTGCGGCTGCTGCTGAGCCTAACTCGCTGCCTTTAGCCTGCCCTCGCTTTTGAAAACAGGCTTTTTAGCCCCTAATTCACTCGAGCCCTACGGAAAACGTTAGGTAAAGCATTCGACAGGGGCACCGGTTCGTGTTTCGAGTTAAACAGCGAATTCAAGAAGAAACCCTGAAAACACCAGAAATTCGGAGCAGGCGATAAATCCGCGGTTTAACCGAAGATTTGTTCTGCAGGTTCTCCCCGTAGCCTGTTTCTCCCCGTAGCCTGTTTCTCCCCGTAGCCTGTTTCTCCCGGGCTTAAACTGAAGGAGAACCTGTCCTTGCTCCTTAACCGCCAAGACCCCCGCTGCCCACCCCTCCGCCCGCCGCCGAAGCCGGCTTTCCCGGCCGGGGCTCTCGGAGCCCGCACGGAGTCGGTGCCGGGCAAAGGCGCCCGGGAGGCTGCGTCCGTGTGCGGGTCACGGAGCCGTTCCCCTCCTTGGTGGGGATAAGAGCAGAAAAATGGCCTCCCCTTTTTATTTCGTGTGCGGTTCTGCGGGTGTTCGCTCCCTCTCCGTGCTCTGGCTACTGTGGGATTTATTTCCTAGCCTCCGTGGAAAGCGTGGCACGAAAGCGACGTCGCTTTCCCACGGCAGAGGGTTGCCTCGTCCGCGGGTCCGTGTTGGCCCATGGATGTGTGTGCTCGGGGCCCCTCTGCTTTCTCCCGAGGCTTTCTAGGAGCGTGTGTGGAGATATGCATGT